>VWZW01007469.1:9380-78950 GCA_013397115.1 Edolisoma coerulescens
ACCTCCGGTTCCAAACCCCTCCAAAACCTCCTTTAGGGACCCCTTCTCGCATCCCCCTCCTCTCCATATGGCGCTTATGGGGGTGCCCCCCCCCTCTTTGAGGTGCCCTTGGGGGGTCTTCCCCCCCCCATCACCACTTTGGGGGGTCTCAGCCCCTTTTTGGGGGGGGGGGTTTCTCTCCTCCTCTCGCTCCTTATTGGGGTCTCCACCTCGATTTTGGGGGTTGGGGGAGGGGGGCATCCCCACCTGCGCTGCATCCAGGTGTTGGTTCGGCTGGAGGATTCCAAACCCCCCTCCCAGATTTTGGTGCATGGGGGAGGGGGCTGGATGCGCCCACCTGGTTCCCTGTGGCTGCAGGAAGGGGATGGAAAAAGGGGATGGAGCTCCACCCCACCCTGGATTTCGGGGAGAATTGGGAAAGGAGGGGAATTGGATCCCATCCTGCTCCCAGTGGAGGGGCTGGATCCCACCCGTGTTTCCCGTGGTGGGGAAAAGGGGGGGCTGGATCCCACCCTGCTCCCTTTGGAAGGGGTTATGGAGGGGCTGGATCCCACCTGGTTACCCCTGGCGGGGCTGGATCCCGCCCTGTTCCCCATGGTTGGGGCTGGATCCCTGTGTCCCTGGTTTATGGAGGGGCTGGATCCCACCCTGCCCCTCCTGAGAGGGGTTTGGAAGGGCTGGATCCCATCCTGCTCCCTATGGAGGGGTCGAATCCCGCCCTGCTTCCCATGGAAGGGGTTTGGAGAGGCTGGATCCCACCCTGCCCCTCCTGAGAGGGGTTTGGAAGGGCTGGATCCCATCCTGCTCCCTATGGAGGGGTCGAATCCCGCCCTGCTTCCCATGGAAGGGGTTTGGAGAGGCTGGATCCCACCCCGTTCCTTATGGAGCGGCTGGATCCCACTGTTTCCCCTATGGGGGTGTTTTATGGAGGGGCTGGATCCCACCCTGCTCCTCGGGAAGGTGCTGGATCCCACCCTGTTCCCCTTGAGGGGTTTTATGGAGGTGCTGGATCCCATCCTGCTCCCTCTGGAGGGGTTAAATCCCACCCTGCTTCCCTTTTGGGAGGGTATGGATGTGCTGGATCCCATCCCAATCCCCATGGAAGGGGGTTTGGAAGGGATGGATCCCACCCTCTGCAGGATGAGAGGTGGGGGGGGATGGATCCCACCCTCCTCCCTTGGAAAGGTGATGGAAGGGCTGGATCCAACCTCATCCCGCTCCTCGCTCGGGATCGGGGCCGGGGGGGTCGGTGAAGCCCGGGATGGATCCCGTGGGATGCAGGAGNCCCCATTCCTTGCGTTTCCCTCCGGCTGCGAAAACTGCAGGATGGGAGTGGAGTTATTTATTTATTTCCTTATTTATTTATTTCCTTATTTATTTATTTCCTCGTTTATTTATTTCCTCGTTTATTTATTTCCCTTTTTTTTTAAATTTCCTCGTTTATTTGTTAATGTCGTGATTTATCGAGTGATTTGTCTAGTTTTTTCTTTATCCTGTGGTTTATTCCCACTTTAATCAACCCCTCGAGTGACCTCTACGGAGAAATCCGCAGCTGCTCCGGGGCTCTGGAGCCTCACCTGGCACGCGCAGCTGGGTGGGATTAAGGGGGAAAAAAAAAAACCCAAACCGGCACGTTTTCCATAGAAAATGGATGGATTTGGGATGTTTGGAGGGAGCTGCGAGCAGCAGGTGGCTCGGACAGGGCTGGAATTGGGATGTGATGCTTCCCTCGGTGCCTCCGTGTCCGTCCAGGGATGAGGGAGGGTTGGTTGGGATCCTTCCTCCGTGGAATGGCTTTTCCCGGATGGGTGTTCATTGATTCCCAAAAAACAGCGGGATTGCAAACGTGGGGAGCTGGGTTTGGTGCTGCTGGAGTGGAAAACTGAAGGGTTTGGGAAAAAGGGAGAGCGGCGGGATTTGGTTGTGGATATGGATTAGCTCAAGGATGTGGGATCTCGGATTATTTGTGGGATTTTTGTGTTGGCTCTTGGAGTTCTCCGAGTGTTATTCCATGTGGATTTTGGGGGGAATAAGGGTATTCCCTCCCCATCCCTCGGGATGGGTGGGAGAGGGAAAACTCGAGGCATCCAGCAGCCTTCTCCTTCCTCCAACGGGAAGCACGTGGGGTTTTCATGGAATATCCTGAATTATAGAATCCTGGAATGGTTTGGGTTGGAAAAGACCTTAAATCCACCTCTGCCATGGGCAGGGACACTTTCCACTATCCCAGGTTTCTCCAAGCTCCATCCAACCTGGAGTTGGAGTGCGGGATCTTGGGATCGCTGACTGGGAGCAATTCCAGGCCTAAAAGCCTAAATTTGGATGAATTTAACTCCAAAAATTGGAATTTCTGGTTGCTGAGGGTGGCACAACTCATCCCACCAGAACCAGGGATGGATTTTCAGGATAATCCCAACATTAATCCCTTTGGGAAAGAGCATTTCAGTGCTTCCTTCGGGAAGAAAGGCCTGTGGGGAGAGCCCTCGTTTTCCAGGGAAGTCTTTGCTTTTCCCACCCAAATCTGTGCTTCCTGGATTTTCCCAGCTGCAAATCCAGACGATCCAAGGTCTGGGCTGTCTGCGAGCCAGATGTCTTCGGGCCGCTCTTTTCCAGAGGGGCTGGAGATGGGTTCAAAGGGATTTTTGGGAATGTCCCGCTGTGCCGTGGGATTGGCTGCTGGGGTGGAGGGAGCAAAGAAGGGTCAGGGATTTATGGAATCATTTAGGCTGGAAAAAGCCCCTCAAAATCATGGGAGTCCAACCCTAAAAGGCTGGAAGGAAAGGGAGACTCCTGAAGGTTTTCCAAATCCTGACTCAAGTTGTGTTTCACGATGGATTTTCCTGATATCCATGAAAATTGGCCAGTTCACAGTTTTGTCCTGATTTTTTGGGATTTTATTCATTGTTGGGACATGGAGCCATTTTTTACCCCGGATGCAACCCCAAAGTGGTTCTTTATGGATTGTTCAACCCTTTTAGGGTTTCCAGGTGTTTATATCCCTGGATCATCCCAAATGATCCAAAAATCCTTTTTAAAAGGTATTTCATGGAATTCTAGGCTTCTGAAAAATACGGGAATGCCGTGTGTGTGTCTGGTTGGACATCACATCTCCTGGGTACATGTGGAATACATTCCTTGAAAATCTTGTCCCGGGGACCACCAAATCCCTTCTTTAGCAGGAAGCTGGAGAATCCCTGAGGCATCCCATAGGTCCTCCCTATGGATAATCCTGATCTTCTCAGGTAGAGCTCCAGGGAAGGAATTCCCTCAACTTTCTGCTCCTTTAAAGCTTTTATTTCCTCCATTTCCCAGAAAATTTGGATGAATCCATAGTTCTGTACCTGGATTTGAAGGTGACCTACTTAGGCCTTGATCCCAAAGTTCCAGGCCTTCGGTTCCTCCCACCACGGGGTGGGGGGGGGGTTTTCCTGGAAAATTACTGTGGGGGTGGAATCTGGGTAGTGCTGGTGGAGACAAATTCCCTCCAAAATTCCGTGGAGGAATTGCTTTAGGTAGTGAATGGGAGCAGCTTCCTAAATCCCTATCCCAGGAATGTCTCGTGGCTTTTCCTTATCCGTGTCATCGATTTCTCCTGGATCAGTCCGACACCTCAGTCCACGTTTAGGAAGAGCCAGGACAAGTTTTCTGGATAATTTTCCACCTAAACATTGCATCCCATGGGATAGTCTTGGTTTCAAGCTGGTTTGGGAAACTCCTCAAGCCATTCCCGGGAGAGCCTTGCGGTGCCGTCGTTTCTTTCCTGAAAAATGATGGATTTTGGAGTCTCACCTCTGGGAATTTGGGAACAGCCACCATGAAAACCCAACCAAAAAATGACCCAACAACCTTTTAAAAAACCCCAAATCCAAAACACAAAATACAGCTGGGAATTCAGGCAGATTCTGGAGTCAAACTGATGTCAAATCCCATAAAACCACGCATTCCCTGATGGTGGAACAGAGCCGTGGAGGGGCCTGGATTTAGGGGAGGGATCCCAAACCATCGGATCTGGTATTTTTGGGCTGGGCTGTGGCTGCTGTCGCCGTTTTATGGAGTTTTTATTGGGAATGTTTGCTCCAGGTGATAAGTATCAGTGGGAATTTAGTTTTGATGATTAAGATCTGGTTAAGATGATTCCAAGTTGCTCCAGTGACCTCTTCCTTCAAAAAAACCCTTTAAATGATCATTCCCTGCTCTTCCTCCATCCTCTCCCTCCTGCATTTTTGCTCCAGTGATTATTTCCTTACATGCTCTAAATAACGCATTGAACCCCGACCTTTCCTCTTCCTCCTCTGGCTCTTCCCGAAAATAAACATTCCGTCTGGAATTTATTTTTTTTTTTCCCCCCCACTTTCCAGCTCATCCAGGCTGGCTATTTTTAATTCCAGCCGCCGAGAAGTGTTTGAGGGATAAATGTGCTGCTCCAGGTGCTGAGGGCAAGAAGTGGAGCACTTCAGATCTCCCAGTGCCCTTGGGAATTTGTCGTTATCCCTGAAATTGCTCCCAGGGATCCCCAAATCCCGGTTTTTCTTTTGGTTTCCCAGCTCCTGAAAGGATCACATTGTGCTGTTCCAATGGGAGGGGCCTCCTGTCTCAAATTCTTCATCCCTCGCTCTTTCCTTGACCTTCACAGATCCAGGGATTGGATTTATTTCCCTCCTCCTGCTCCTGCCCTTTAAACATTCCCACATCCAGCCCTGCCATCCTGATTTTTAGGGAATAAATCTGCCAATCCCAGTTTTTAGGGAGCGAAAAGCGTCACTGACTTTTGGGAAGCTGGATATCCCCATCTCCATGTTCCCAGGAGGAAAATAAATCTTATTTCCAGTTTTTGTCAAGTCTTTCCCAACAATAAATGGGAAGGAGACGGGAAGAGGTGGTGGGGTGATCCAGTGGTGTCATTCCAAGACCAGGAACCGCTGTTCCCGCAGGGAAAGTCGTGGAAATTTCTGATTGTCGAGGAAGGTCTCGTAAAACTTGGAGCAAATGAGGCCTGAAATGGACTCTCAGAGGGAGAAGCTTTTGCTTGTTGGGTTTCACGGACAGCGGGATCCTGGGAGGTTTTGTTCCTGGCTGGAATGGGGGCTGGAAGTTTGGGTCCTGGGCTGGAGCAGAGCTTTTGGAGTTGTGGGTAACGGCGGAGTTTCCTCGCTCGTTAAAACACTGGAGGAACTGGAAAAGAGGGAAAAGGGGATTGGGATCTCTGGGATTGGTGATCTCTGGGCTTGGATGTGGCAGAGAGGGAGGATTAGGGAATCATGGAATGGTTTGGGCGGGAAGAGACCTTCAAGACCACCCATGGGCAGAGACACCTTCCAAGATCCCAGGGGGCTCCAGTCTGGCTTTGGACACTTCCAGGGATGGGGCAGCCACAGCTTCTCTGGGAATTCCATTCCAGCCCCTCGCCACCCTCACAGGGAAGAATTCCTTCCCAATATCTCATCTATCCCTGCCCTCTGGCAGTGGGAAGCCATTCCCTGTCCCTCCATCCCTTGTCCCAAGTCCCTCTCCAGCTCTCCTGGAGCCCCTTTAGGCACTGGAAATGTCTCCAAGGTCTCCTTGGATCCTTCTGTTCTCCAGGCTAAACACCCCCAACCCTGTTCCCATTTTCCCAGGATTTCAGCTCCTGGGCCATGACTACCTTTGCCCACGCTGTCCCTTTATTCTTCACCACCAAAAAGCATGGAAAAATCTCTGGATTGAAGCACAGCTCCTTCCTTACAGTATTTTCCCTACGGAAAACTCACGTGCCCAATCCATTCGCACCCAGGCCGGATTCCGGCGGATTCTGGGCCGCCTCCTCCCAAGGTGCTGACATTTCCCTGTCTGCCTCGTTGCATTTTTATTGATCTTCCCTCTCTGCTCCGTGCCCTCCGTGCCGGAATGGAAATGGCTTCCAACAGGGCCGCGTGTTCGGGAAGCTGTCGCAAAACGTTACTTTGGGAAGCGCGGCTATGAAATTATGGGGTTTTTATTGATCTTCCTCCTTCCTTCCTTCCTTCTTCCACCCGGCTGGGAGAGGTCATGGAAAAGCATGGAAAAGTGTCATCCTTTACAGGATGGAAGCGGGGTGGTTTCTTGTCTGGAAGAGGAGGATGGACGATGAGGTGCCTTGGAGTAACGTGGGAATTTTGGTTGCTTTGGAATTTCAACTCACCGTCGGTCCGGGGACTGCTCGAATGATTGAATGGTTTGGGTTGGGAGGGGATGTAAAGATCATCCAATTCCACCCTGTTGCCGTGGGAAGGGATAATTTCCACTGTCCCAGGTTGCTCCAACCTGGCCTTGGACACTTCCAAGGGATGGGGCAGCCACAGCTTCTCTGGGAATTCCATTCCAGGGCCTCACCACCCTCCCAAAAAGGAATTTCTTCCCAATATCCCACCTAACCCTGCCCTCTTGCCTCCATTCCCCCTTGTCCTGTCATTCCATGCCTTTTTCTAAAGCCTCTCTCCAGCTTTTTTGGGGACCTCTTTGGACTCTAAATCCTTTCAAAAGCTCCAAATGAATCTGTCCCTGGATTCTGAGTTCCAGGTGGGCTCGGAAGGGAAAATGCTGCTCCTTGAAGAGCCCGTATTCCTTCTTTTCCATATTCTAAGGTTATTTTTTGATCTTTTTGGTGTCCACTTTTAAATTCCTCATGTTCAGGGATGCATCCCGAGCTGCCCCAAGCACAGACACAAGGATTTGGTGGATACATGGATATATCCTCAGTTTTACTGGTAATTAAGCTGCCTCTTAAGGGCTTTCTGGATCCATTGTCAGACCTGGAGCTGGATTTCTGGATGCTTCCTAAGTTTCTTTGCTCTCTTTAATCCAAAGGGTGCATCCATGGATCCATGTCCCTTCAAATACAGGGAAAGGAGGAATCCCGTGGAGCCTTTCCTGGTTGGGCTGCTTGAAAAAAAATAATAACAGAACAAAAATCCTTGACAAGATTTAATGTGGTCGGAAATATTTGGGAAGAATTAGGAAAAGGAGGAAAAAAAAAACCCACCAGGCAGAAAAATTCCTTTTGGAAGAAGAGGAATCGAGGGATTTGTGCTCACGGATCTCTGAGCACATCAGCGGGCTCTGGGTGAGGTGGGAGGGGATTTTCTTCCACTTCCCAGAAAAAATACTGGGATTTGGGTCAGAGGTTGTTGGCTGAGGCTGCTGGACTTGGAATCGTCCATGGGGCAGGAATTCTTCTTAATCATGGAGTCATGGAATGGGTTGGAAAGGGTTGGATTGAAGGTCATCTCATTCCAACCCCTGCCATGGGCAGGGACACTTTCCCCTATCCCAGGTTGCTCCAAGCCCCATCCAGCCTGGCCTTGGACACTTCCAGCAGCCACAGAATTCTCTGGGAATGCCATTCCAGCCCCTCACCACCCTCACTGTAATAAATTCCTTCCTTAAATCCAGTCTAAATGGATCAGGAATCCTGCTGGGTTGGAAGTCTCGGATTGCTGACTCCTGTGGGGATGGTGCCAGGATGGGAGCGGCTTCCCTCGGGATTGGTGTGTCCCTAATTAAGTGTGGCTGGATTAAATGGAGCAGTTGGGCAACAAAAACATGGGAAAAACCTCTTTATTTTCCATTAATTCCACATTAAATTGATTTTCATTGCACCCTCTGCCTCTCCCAAGGAGCAGAGACCATTCCCTTCCCTATTCCCACCTTCCATGCCGTTTCTGGGAGACGCTGTCGCATCCGTCAGAGCTGCCAGGAAGGGGAAAATTCCAAATGAATCCATCCTTTTAGGAGCCTTCTTCTTTTCCCCCTTCTTCTCCTGCCTCTCCAACATCTCCTGAATGTCACCTTGAGGAATCCATATCAGAGCGTGGCAGTTCTGTGCCGGGGATTTTCTGTCTGGAAGGAGGTGGTTTTCCCCCAAAAAATTCCCACAGTGACTCAGAGAACACATTTTCTGTCTGGGAATTTTCTGTTTTAGCAGGAAGTTCCTGAGTTATTTTAATTGAGGAAAATCCTGTGCCCAGAACTCCAAACCCTGGTAAGTGAGTCCGGAATAATTCCTGTTCTGTCACACTCCAGCTCACCTGAACAATTCTCCCTTTTTTCCTCGGCTGGCAGGGGCATGGAAAGGGATTTTTATCAGGATGGAAGTGGGAATAAGATCAAAGAATGGGTTGGGTTGGAAAGGGACCTTAAAAGTAATTCCCAACCCCATTCCATCGGCAGGGACATCTCCAACTATCCGAGGTTGCTCCAAGCCCTGTCCCAAACTGGCTTTGGACACTTCCAGAACAGCCACAACTTCTCTGGGAATTCCATTCCAGCCCCTCCCCACCCTCATCCTAATGCTCGGAGCACAGAATGAGGTGGGGAAGGGTTTTTTTGGGAAAACCCATGAGAATAACACACGGAGTAACACAGGGAGGAAAACAGGTCTTAATTTATCATCTCCGGAGTCCCCCAAAGTGTCTTTTGGGAAGCTTCAATCAGGAAATTAACACAAACCCTTGAGAAAAGCCAAGCTGGGTGTGCAGGAGGAGCAGGTTTGGGAGCAGAACCCTCCATTTCCCGATGCTTTTCCATGTAGGAAAATCCCAATCCAGACTTCTAAGCCACAGGTTGTGTTTGCCTCATTCCATGTGTTCCTCAGGCATTGCCTCAGTGCCTTATCAGCTCAAGGAGTGCCTTATCATCTTATTAAGTGTCTTATCAGCTTATTAAGTGTCTTATCAGCCCACGGAGGGGTCTATGGCCTTTGGAATTCTGAGGTGCCCTTCCTTTTGGCAGTAGGGATAATAGAAAAATCGGGATACTCCTGGCATGTGCAAATATCTTTCCTTAAGGCTTTTAACTATGGGAAAAGGGGCCTTTTGGGGGGATATTTTTGTGGGAATACCTGGCTTGTGTGGCCAGGAGGATCAGGGAAGTGACATTCCCATCGTGCTGAGGGACCTCAAATCGTGGGATCAGTTTTGGGCCCTTCACGACAAGAAGGACATGGAGGGGCTGGAGCGTGTCCAGGGATGGGAATGGATTTGGGGAAAAGTCTGGAACACCAGGAGCAGCTGGGGGAGGCTCATCCTGGAGAAAAGGAGGTTTTTTAGGGACAAGTAAGTGAGTCAAATCCCACTGCAAAGCCGGGAATTCCAGTTCCATTCTCGTTTCCCTTTCCCTCAAATGGAACATGGAAAACACCTAAGTTTGGAAAACTGAGCCTGGATATTTTAGTGCCATGAACAGGTTTGGTTTTGTTCCTGAGAACTTGGAAAAGGGAATTGCAGAGGAGACAAATCTGCCCCATGGAAGTGATTAAAGGTTATCAGTGACTCACGGATCTCCCTCCACCCACGTTCCCTGATCCAAGGGTTTCATTCCGATTTTCCTGATTCGTGTCGGATTTTCCTGGATGGTAGAAATCATTTAACCTTCAGGGATGCTCCAGGGAGATCTTGGAGCCTCTTCCAGTGCCTAAAGGGGCTCCAGGAGAGCTGGAGAGAGACTTGGGACAAGGGATGGAGGGACAGGACACAGGGAATGGCTTCCCACTGGTTAGATGGGATATTGGGAAGAAATTCTTCCATTTGAGGGGTTGGAATGGAATTCCCAGAGAAGCTGTGGCTGCCCCATCCCTGGAAGTGTCCAAAGCCAGATTGGACGGGGCTTGGAGCAACCTGGGATGGTGAAAGGTGGTTGGAACTGGATGGTCTTTAATCCAATCCCTTCCAACCCAACCCATTCCACGATTTTGTGAACTTAAAATGGTTTTGGCTTAGTGAGAACTTAAAGCTCTGTGGAATTTTGACTCAAGCAGGATTTAGAGCGGGAATAGAAAGGCACAAATGTCCGAGGGGGCTACAAAAACCTGGAAAATTCTGTCAAAAAACAGGGATTGGAAAGGCAAAGATAAGAGGGGAATGAGGAATAAATTACTTGGTACCTATATAGGTAAAAATCATGGAATTGTTTAGGTTGGAAAGGAGCTTTAAGATTGAGCCCCAGCACTTCCAAGGCCACCACTGACCATGTCCCCAAGTGCCACATCCTCAGGGATTTTGGATCCCTCCAGGAATGTGACTCCACCCATGTGTCAGGGCTGGACAGCCCTTTCCAGGAGGAATTTTCCCAAAAATATCCCACTTAAACCTCTCCTGGTGCCACTCGAGGCCACTTCCTCTTGTCCTGTCCCTTATTCCCTTGGAAGAAAATCCCGACCCTCACCTGGCTCCAACCTTGGAGCTGGAACATGGGGGGAAAAGAAACCAATAGCTGTGGAATTAATCCAAAGGGACAGAAACTCAGGAGAAGAAAACTGGATGTGAAGGAGGCCGAGGATGCTCCGGGCTACGCGTGGAAGTTGCGTGCATGGAGAGAGACGTGGAAGCTCTTTGATTGTGATGAGGAATGAAGTGTAGGCTCGGGAAAAAACAGGGAAGTTTGGAATGATTGTGAGGAAAACACGGGCACCGCTTCAGTTCCCGAGCGGCTGCCGATTTCCTAAATCCCTGTTTATGGAGAATGCAAAAATATTCCAGCAAAACTTAAATCCCGGGGAATAAGGGGAGATTTGGTGTTGCCTCTGTGGGTTTTTTAGGAATTGTTGTTCCTGGAAAGCTGTGGAATTAAGGAAGCCTTTGAGGTATTTGGTGTAGGAAGGGCAGGAATAAATGAGTGTATGGATTGGTGCCATGGAGATTTGCCTGAAGTTGTGGGAATTAGAGTGGACGAGACAAGCTTTGTGAGGAAGAGTCTCGTATGGAGCTTCTGGAGCAGTGGGAAATATTTTCTGTAGTCAGGTAAATGTGTAAAAATCCCTTTTTTTAATCAGGAAAATTTACAGCAGGAATTGCTGGAGCAGGAGAAACCTTGGAGCAAGGGTCAAATCACCAAAAAAAACATTCCGTGATTTGGGGATCTTGTACCTTGTGCTTCAGCTCCTTCACAGAACCGAGAATTCCAAGGGAAAGCTCGGAATTGGGAGAGGTTTTGTCATTGATCCCGAACATCTGAGGGAGAAGGGAACAGGCAGGATGTGATTGCACAGAGATGATCTGAGGATGCCTCAGAACAGAGACAGATTTTTTTGGGATCCTTCTCCATGAATGCACCTTTGTATTTTGGACAAAATTTGCCTGGGAATGTTTTTTATCCCACATTTTCCCTGCAAGATACTGAAGGAATGGGAGCGGGAGTGATGGGAGTGGGAGGGCAGGAGAAAGGGGAAAAAAAAGGACAAAAAGTGTGGCTGCAGCAGGAGCTCGACACTTGGAGAAATTCCAAGTAGAACTTGGGCACGAGGAAAACATTTGGGAAGATGCTGATGGGACGTTGGAGCTGGGTGGGATCAGGATCTGCTGCCAGGGAACAAGGGACAGGAGGAGAGGAAACTCAAGCTGTGCCAGGGGAGGTTTAGGCTGGATTTTGGAAAAATTCCTCCTGGAAAGGGCTGTCCAGCCTTGGCATGGAGAGACTTGGGAATATTTTTGGCTGGGAATGATAACGAGGCCTTAACGCAGAATCCATTTGAGGCTGGATCTGTTTGATGCAGGAGATCAGAAGAACTCCAGTGAAAAATCCAAGCGTGGCAGGACACGGAAACGGGAACGACAGAAGGGTGTGGGATCTCTCCTTGTCTTCTTCTTCCAAGCATTCCTGTTGTCCTGGAGCTGGCAGGGCAGCCCCATGTGCATCCCTAAGCTGAGGAAAAGGATGGGAAGGGTCCTGAGGCATCTCTCTCTAAAAAAAAAATTAAAATCCAATGTTTTGGTACTGGGAAACATCTTCTCAGACTTTCCACACCCTAATTTTAAACCGTAGTGGATTTCCAGGGAAAGACTTGCGTAGATCCACGGGATGGATGGGAGATGTGGGATGGAGGAAGAGGAGCCATGGCATCAGCTGGAATTGCTTTGTTGGGAAGCCTCTGACTGTGTTTTTACAATTCCTGGGGAAGGGAATCCCAAGTTTTCCTTCCTAAACCATGCTGCTTGGTGGTGTCTGTCTTCCTTAAGCTCAGATCAGCTCCTAAATCCAAGGAAGAAGCTCCAGTTGAGCTTCTAACCCTTTAATCCACCAAAACATATTTCCAAGGAACGCCTTTTTTCCCTATTCCTCGACTTAAATGGAAACTCTTCCAACGTGCTCCGTGTGTTGCACTTATTCCTTTCCCTGTTTTAGATTCGCTTCCCCTTGACAAATTCCCTTTTATCCCTAAAAAAAAGCCTTAAACTGCTCTGAAGGGTGAAAATATTCGGAGCAGATTTGGGTTTTTTCCACATCTGACTCAGGAACTCTTCTGTCAGCTGGAGGAGGAGGAAGAATAATTGGAAATATTCAACCCTTCACGAGCAACGCTCCAAGAACATTTCTAATGCAGCCGGAATAAGATTTGGGTTTTAGAGCTCTCTCGGTATTGATTTGCTGCTTCAATTTGTTCCTTGTGCAAAGGAGGGAGGAAAATGTTTTATAAAAAGATTTCTGAGCACACCCAGCGATGGCTGGACCATCACAGAGTTGCTTTGGCTGTTCATGGTTAATTTGGGTTCTATTTAAAGCCAGCAGGGATTTATTTTGTCGCGTTTCAGAGGAGGAAAAAGGGAGAAGTGGGCAGATCTCATCGGGACCCCGATTTAGGAGATGTCTCAGTGGGTGTCTCCTCCTTCCCCCCCTCAAATTGGAGCTTTTTTAGAATTTCTGTCTCAGCCTCGCCTGAGTGCAGGTGGTATTTATCAGTCTAAGGAGAATAAATTATAAATGTGCTAAAAAAAACCCCAAAACCGAAACAAACCCCAAATCTTGTTGTTTAAGGCATTTTCCTGCTCTCCTCATCATCTTCCCTCATTTTTAGCTGCACTTTTCAACTGTGGCTTCCAAGAGCACGGGTCATTGATTCTGAGATTGGCAGATGAGATTCCCTCCAGCTCTGATGTCGCTCCGAGGAATCCGTGTCCAGAGAGGTGGAATTGAGCCAGGTGGGCACCGTTGGGTGAAGAACCCAGTGAAGGCATTGCTTGGGGGTTGGAAACACCCTCGGAGCGTGGCAGTGTCTGGAAATTCCTACTCCTCCCTGGAAATTTGTTGTCCAGGCAGTTGAAAGAGGTTTTTCTCGGGGTTGGATTTGAGGTTGGACTCCCAGGATCTGTCTCTGTGGGCTTGGAATGCTGCGTCATCCAGGAATCTTTGCCTCAGTTTCTGGGCAGGGATATTGGGTGGCTCTTGATGAGTTTCTGCTCAAATTTTTGGGTTCAAAGGGTCTCAGCTGGAAAGGTCTTGAGAGTTGGGATTGATTTTCCTTTCCCTCAAAACATTAGATCATGTTGGAGCCAGGCTGGGAGAGCTGGGAATATCCAGCCTGGAGAAGAGAAGGATCCAGGGAGACCTCGGAGTCCCTTCCAGTGCCTCAAGGGGCTCCAGGAGAGCTGGAGAGGGACTTGGGACAAGGGATGGAGGGACAGGACACAGGGAATGGCTTCCCACTGCCAGAGGGCAGGGATAGATGGGATACTGGGAAGGAATTATTGGCTATGAGGGTGGTGAGGGGGTGGAATGGAATTTGCAGAGAATCTGTGGCTGCCCCATCCCTGGAAGTGTCCAAGGCCAGGTTGGGTGGGGCTTGGAGCAATCTGATCTGGTGGAAGTTGTCCAGGGAGAGGAGTTGGAACTGGATGGTCTTGAAAGTCCTTTCTGACCCAAACCATTCTGGAGTTGTGTCCTGCTGGTGCCACTTGGGAAGGAGGATTCTGAGGGATAACGAGATCAACTCCCTCTCCAATACCTCGGAATTGTGGTCGTTGTGTGGCCAAGGTCCAGCTGGCTGCAGACCTTCTCCATGGACACTGCCCTCAGCTTGCTTGGAGAACATCCCAAGCAGTTCAGACTTTTGGAGAAACAACTTTTTTGGACGGTTTGTGGTGGGAAATGTTCCTTGGAAACTCACTCGGATGAGTCGCCCGCGTCGCCCGAAACCCGTCCTGCGCCAGACAGGCCGAGCCAGTTCTGGAGACTCTAGCAACGTCTCATCCATGCCCAAACAACCACTGTCATCCCCCAAATGTTGGGATGAGATCGTTTATCCCGGGAGGCAGCCAGCAGCCAGTGGTTCCTTCAAGTGTCTGGGAGATGATATCCCTAATTTTCCTGCCGCTCCAGGGATTTAATCAGCCAGCAAATTGCAGGCCGGGCTCATTCCCGCCTTATCTCCCGGTCTTGCTGCTCAGGTTCAAGGGCCCTGCTTGGCTTTGTCATTTCGGGACGAGCTCCCAAACTTCTTTGAGGGTGGAATTACTGGGATTAAAGGCTTTGGGCACACAGGAGCTGCAGGTCTGAGCAGCTTCTCCAGGAGAGCAAACTTTGTTTAACCACAGGAAGCAAGGAAGCATGTTGGGTTCTTTGACTCCTTCCAGGTGAGGAGCCTTTCCATGAAAAGCCCCCGTGACTCAGCCACATCCAGCTCGAATCCCTGGGAATCGCATCAAATGTGCCAAATTCTCCTGTCATCCTTAAAAATTACATGACGTAGCATCCCTTTAACCTGGTTACCTGCTTTTCCCGTGGTCTTTCAAAGGGATCCCTGCGTTTCCTCTGCCCTATTTTCCCTCGGCAGCTCCGTTGCGAGGATGACACGGATAAGAAGGGAAATTTTTGCTCTCCTACGGGGCTGGGAGCCTGATTTGCTCACGGAAGGCATCGCTGGGATAATCAAACCTTTCAGCTTCTTTGTTCCAGGCACCTATTATTGGCAACGGAGGCTGCTGCGAACTCTCACAAAGGACTGGGAAGGCTGGAATTCAAAGGGAAGCAGGTTCAGGAGGAGGGTTTGGCCACCTCATGGAGAGGGTGTGGGAGTTGGGATTTGGGTCATTTGTTCTTCCTGCGTAATAAAAACAGATCCTAATTGCTACAAGTTCTCGTTGTTACACCGAAATTGCTGTGACAGGTAAATAATCCCCAGTGTTGTCATTCCGAAAATGACAATGTAAAAAATGAATTGTTTTCCCAACAATAATTCCCTGTTTTTCCAGTCCACAACTCCAGAGCTTCCAAGATGTGGGTGAAGGGTGGGCTGGATGAAACTCTTCCCATTCTCTGGTAGTTTCTCTCTTGTTTTGTTCTCCAGAGTGGTGGGATTTCGGCTCCTGGTCCAAGAAACCTTTGGAAAAGGCTCTCTAGAACATGGTGGGATTTTTGAGGCTGTCCCATGCAGGACTTGATGATCCTTCTGAAATAGCTCAGGTTATTCCATGATTCTACGTCTTTGAGAATCTTTCCATGATTCTCGCCCTTTGTTTTGGGGTGTTAGGAGTTGGAAAAGCCTGGGAATATGGCGAAGGAATAATTTTACTCTTAAAATCAAATTATTTGCCTTAGGGCGGGGAATAATTCCGTTTTGGATGGAGTGGGGGTGATGGAAATGGGCTCTTTGCTGTAGAGTAGCTCGGCACTGCCAGAATTCCTAAAAATGTGTTATTTAAGGATCCTCTTCATGAGCACCCAAGACCACCCTGACTTCTGTTCCAAAATATCCTTCTTTGGGAGAACTGAGTTCCCGGCACTATAAACCACCCCAAACTCGTTTAAAACTCTGCTTTGAGCCCTAAAGACTGGGAAAATCCTTATTTAAATATTCCTTATGCAAAGTGGAGCTCCTGACTCGACTGGTGCCGCAGGTATTCCCTTGTTTTACAGCCTGATTATCCCACAACAGTTTCTCCTACGTTTTCAGCTCCCGTCTGCAGCTCCAACCACAAATCCCAAAGTTTTGAGTCAGCTCCTCATCCCTGCTGCCTCCGGAGCGCTTCTCTCCCACACGCACCCGGCTCCTCTCCCCTTGGCTTTCCCACTTGCCAGCCCAGCAATCGTTCCGTGCTCTGGTGCTGGATAAATAGGGATTAATCATCCTGACAGCTCCATGATGACTTCCAGGGCACCTGATTTAAATGGGATGAAACAAAATCTTATTTATCGTGCCTGCCTTCGCCAGTCACCTGCTCTTCCTCCTTTCCTTTAGTGTTTGTCTGAGACAGACTTGGATCTCTTGGAGCAAACCCAGGAGATGCTCCAAGGACTGGAGCCCCTCTGCTCTGGAGCCAGGCTGGGAGAGCTGGGAATGTCCAGCCTGGAGAATGGAAGGATCCATGGAGATCTCAGAGCCCCTTCCAGTGCCTCAAGGGGCTCCAAGAGAGCTGGAGAGGGACTTGGGACAAGAGGTTGAGGGACAGGACACAGGGAATGGCTTCCCACTGCCAGAGGGCAGGGTTAGGTGGGATACTGGGAAGGAATTCTTGGCTGTGAGAGTGGTGAGGGGCTGGAATGGAATTCCCAGAGAATCTGTGGCTGGCCCCATCCCTGGAAATGTCCAAGGCCAGGTGGGACAGGGCTTGGAGCAACCTGGGATAGTGGGAGGTGTCCCTGCCCATGGAAAAGGATCACCTTTTGGTGATTGGATTGGATCACCTTCCCAGGTCTCTCCCAACCCAAACCATTCCATGATTCCATATCTGGAGGTAGTTGGCTCAGCCGTGCTCCCGCAAGACATGAAAAATCCCAATTATTCCATTTTCTTCAACTCCTTATCATTCCTGGGCTCTATCTCCCCAAAGACCTCGTTATACTTTATTTTGGTGGGGTTTTGGAAGGTTTTTTTTCTTCTCTTCATCTTTCCCCTTCCAAGGCCTTCAACCAAAGCGTTCCACTCATCCCTTGGTTCTTCTCCTGCCTGTGGGATACACAGCTGCTAAACCAGGATTTCCAGGCTGTCCCGGACTTTGTAACATGCCTGGAAAGGTCTGAGAAATTTATTGAGAAGCCTTGTGGGATTTGCTGGAAAATTTGCCCCCTCCTGCCTTTATTTCTCACGTTTTCCTTCTGCTCCATTTCTCCTCGCTTGCTTTTTTCACACCTTCCGCGTCCTCCTTCACGGCTCCGGCAGAAACTCCTTCATCCCTGCGAGGAGAGACTCGGAATTCTGTCGGAAAGCTGCAGAAGCACAAAAATATCCCTTCTGGCTGCTTTTCACAGAGCTCCTGAAGTCCGGTGGGGCTGCAGGGATGTGTGAACTCCATCCGCAGGTGCTTTCACGGAGCTGCTCCTCGTTTTTCCATGCCAGGCCCTTGGGATCAACCTTTGAGTTTCCTCCTCCTCCCATCGTTTTTTGGTCATTCCCTGTAGGAATTGTCTCATATCAGGTGCCTGAATATCTCTCTTAGAATGACAGAATTGTTGAGATTGGGAAAGATTTCCATGCTCAAGGAGTCCAACCATTCCTTCAGCATTGCCAAGGCCACCACTGGCCACATCCCCAAGTGCCACATCCACAGGGATTTTGGATCCCTCCAGGGATGGGGACTTCACCTCTGTGCCAGGATTGGACAGTCTGAATATTCCCAATATCCAACCTAAACCTCCCCTGGCACAGCTTGAAGCCATTTCCTCTCATCCTGTCCCTTGTTCCCTGGGAGCAGATCCCAACCCCCACCTGGCTCCGACATCCCGTCAGCATCTTCCCGACTGTTTTCCTCGTGCTCAAGCTCTGCCGTTCCCTTGGAATTTCTCCAACTGTCGAGCTCCTGCTACAGTCACACTTTTTGTCTTTTTTTTCTCCCCATTCTCCTGTCCTCCCACTCCCATCGCTCCCGCTGCCATTCCGTCAGCATCTCGCAGGGAAAAGATGTTTTCACACTCCAGGATCTCGTGGATTCTTTGATGCTCGGATATGCAAATTTATTTGCATCTCCTTTGTGCTGCTGGTACCTTGCTGCGTCTTTCAGGTGCCTGATTGTTGATCCAGCTCCACCGTTTCCCGGTGGGAATTAACCCTCATGCTACTGGTAGCAGTTAATCCATGGGAAAAAAAAAGCCCCAACTGCATTAATTCCTGGCAGTTTTAGCGCGGAGTTTTTTGGCCACTGTAAGTTGTGAACAAGAGGCTGGAGGGAAAATTCAGGGTGTGGGATTCGGGAAAAACGTGGGGAAAACAGAAGCTGTGCCAAGGATATCCCATGATCTTCCTTCTGCCGGAGTAAAACGGGTCCCGGTTGTGTCAAATTGGGAGGAAATGATAAAATCTTCCATTGGCCTCGGTGGGATTCCTCGGGAAGAACTTGGGAGTTTCGTGGGTGGTTTGAGGCGCTGTCCCTGCTGAATGAGGAGCCTTCAAAGTGGGGATTTGAGGGCTCTGTCTCAGCTGCAATTCATGGAATCATGGCATGGTTTGGGTTGGAAGGGACCTTAAAGATCCCATTACAAATCTTTGCCGAGTATCCATTTCCCTGGCTGTTGGAAAAGTGACTCCTATCTATGGATATCCATCCCTTTTTCCTCAAGGAAAAATACTACGTAATCCCTCCATAGAGGAACTTAAAATTTTAGAGATGTTTTGAGGGAATGAGAAGGTTGGAGCAGCTGGGTCATTCAGCTCCTTGTATCCAAGTTTTATGATGGATAAGGCATGTTGCCTTCCGATGGAGATGGGAATGCAATCCGTGCAGTGCAGCCAATGGGCTGGCTGGGAAGCCAAAATAAACAGTGTGGAGTAGGAGGAGGAATTTTGATGTGGCAGGGAACAAAATCCGGTGTAGGTTGGTGTGGAGTTGATTTGAGCCTCAGATGGGAGGAATTAACCCGGAATTCTCGCACGGAAACTGACGATGAATTCCCTGTTTGCTTCTGGAGTGCTGATGGGCAGCGTTGTCCTGCCCTGCCATGGATTGCTCCGTGAGTTATTTTGGGAGGGTCTGTGGGAAAGGGTTGGGTGTGGAAGGTGAGGAAGAGTCCAGTGTAGAAGGTTGGGAGTGATCATTCTGGAAGGTGAGGAATGGTTGTTGGGGAAGGTGGGGAAGGGTTCAATATGGAAAGTGAGGAATGGTCCCATATGGAAGGTGAGGAAGAGTCTGGTGTGGAAGGTGAACAACAATCTGGTGTGGAATGTAGGGAATGGTCTGATGTGGAAGGTGGGGAATAGTCCAGTGTGGAAGGTGGAGAAGGGTCTGGTGTGGAAGGTGAGGAGCAGTTCAGCATGGAAGGTGAGGAATGGTCCAGTGTGGAAGGTGAGGAACAATCCCATGTGGAAGGTGGGGAATGGTCCTGTGTGGAAGTCGAAGAATGATCCGGTGAGGAAGGTGAGGAGTGGTCCAGTGTGGAAGGACTGGTGTGGAAGATGAGGGACAATCTCATGTGGAAGGTGAGGAGAAGTCTGGTTTAGAAGGGGAAGAAGTGAAGTGAGGAGGGGTTCAGTGGGGAAGATGAGGAAAAATCCCATGTGGAAGGTGAGGAAGGCTCCAGTGTGGAAGGTGAGGAGCAATCCCATGTGGAAGGTGAGGAGCAATCCCTTGTGGAAGGTGGGGACCAATCCTGTGTGGAAGGTGAGGAAGAGCCTGCTGTAGAAGACAAACCAAAGGACTCTTTGGGGTGGGCTGGAAAGGCCTCATGCCTGTGATCCCACAATCTCCCGGTGTTCCGTGGCCCGCACAAGCCACGTGTGGTGCCCGTTCTGTGCCAACCCTGAGCCAACTCCCGGATCTCCCCCAGTGCAGCTACAGCAGGGTTTAAACTCAGAACCAAAACCTGGTTTTATCCTCCTGGTCCTCAAGGTCCATCCTGAATCCCATGGCGCATGCTGAGGAGCTCTCTGGCTCCTGGCAATTAAACCCCGCTAACGATGGAATCGCTCGTTCCGTCCCTCGTGATTGCAGAGGGACGTTCCTGGCGCAGCCTCTTAATGAGCGCCTTCCAACACAGTTCTGCAGCACTGGAAAAAAAAAAAAAAAAAAAAACATATTTTAAGGAGACAGATTGCTGCCTTCATCTGGCTCCCTGATTAGATGCCAGGGCGGCACCGTGCGACAGGAATTCCATTCTTTTCCTTCTCCCCGTTTCCCTTCCATCTCTCTTTTCCCCCTTTTGTCGAGTTATTGTTGTGCTGGGTGATTTTTGATTCTCTAGAAAGATTCACTGCTGTGGGCAGGTCTCTCCTTGCTGCCTGAACTTGTGAAAACCTTGAAGCCTCCGGGCCCAAAGGTGACATGCACAGCTCTGCAGGATTATTGGGAAGCAGGAACACGGCGGTGACAGCGCGGTTGGCTCCAGGAAAAGGGGATTTAAAGCAAAACTTGGGCTTATTTTGCCCATGCTGCTCTTCATCAAAATCTGAATTTTCAATGTAGTTTTCAATGGTTTCCAAGCAACCGTGTGTGGTTGGCTTTGGCATGATCCCAGCATCCTCTCTCTTCCTTTGGGATGGCGCCAGCCAGGAAGCTTCCTGCTGGCTTGGAGCAGTGGGAGACGGCCATCAATGTCTTCTGCTTCGGGAACCCGCTGGCTGCTGCTGCCAGGCCGTGAAGCCGGGTCAGTTATTCCCTGGAATTGCTGATGCTGAGGGTTTGGGAAATTCCGAGATCCCGAAGTTGCTTGGGCAGAATCCCCCTGACCTTGAAAATGATGGGACATGGGATCCCACCATTCTCCACTCACAGATAGCTGGTGTCCAGTTCTTGGGTGTCCTCCATAGGAGGGGTGTGGAGCTGCTTGAGCATATCGAGAGGAGACCATGGAGATGCTCCAAGGGCTGGAGCCCCTCTGCTCTGGAGCCAGGCTGGGAGAGCTGGGAATGTCCAGCCTGGAGGACAGAAGGATCCAAGGAGACCTCAGAGCCCCTTCCAGTGCCTCAAGGGGCTCCAGGAGAGCTGGAGGGACTTGGGACAAGGGATGGAGTGACAGGACACAGGGAATGGCTTCCCACTGCCAGAGGGCAGGGTTAGGTGGGATACTGGGAGGGAATTCTTGGCTGTGAGGGTGGTGAGGGGGTGGAATGGAATTTGCAGAGAATCTGTGGCTGCCCCATCCCTGGAAGTGTCCAAGGCCAGGTGGGACGGGGCTTGGAGCAACCTGGGATAGTGGGAGGTGTCCCTGCCTGTGGCAGGGGGTGGGAACGAGATGAGCTTTAAGATCCATTTCAGCCCAAACCGTTCCATGATTCCGTAATGGAATTGGATTTGGCTGATGTCCATCGTGGTGTTTAATGCTGTAAAAATCATTTGCTCTACCACGACCTTTTCTGTGATGCTCTGATTTTTTTTTTTCCTGTTTCCTGCATGCACTGGAAATAAAATCCAATCCCATTTATTGCACTGTGTCTCCACAGCCCAAATCTTTGAGTGCTGATGATTTAATCCCATCATTTAACACTTTGCTCCCTCTCCATTCCCCCCGGCCTGTTGCAAATCCAACCTTGAGGAATGAAGCTGGAGAACAAGACTCGTTCAGGACTGGAGAGCACTTTTTTTGGGGATGATTTTTTTCTGTGTCAGTGAAGTTGCTTTCCTGTCTCCGGTGATGTTCACACAACCCTGAACAGTTTCTAGATTCATATAAAATCTTCATTTCTGTTGGCTTGGCTTCTCCTAAAGGTGTCCGTGTCCAGCTGGGAGGTTGGGAAATGTTGTTGTTGTCCCACCTGGGAGTGGGAGCCACAGGAATTCAGCCACTGGTCACAAAGTCCTCTTGAGTAACACCGGATTTCGGGAACGGAAAATATAATTCCAGTCCTTGAGAGCCTGTACGTGAGTCCTCTCCTGGTTCTTGAGCAATCTTCCCAGGGAATAATAAAACCTGGGAGGAAAGGAAGGCATGGAGCATCCTGGTGTGCACAGGCCAAAGGAGGCCCAGGAAGAAGCCTGGAGAGTTCCCTCTAAAGAGTCCTCCCTGTTGAGGTGAACAGGTTGCGCTCCTAAATCCTGATGGAATGGTTTGGGTTGGGAAGGACCCCAAAGACCATCTGGTTCCATCCCCCGATTATCCCAATCCCTTTGTCCTGGCAGCTTTTCTCCAAAAAGGTGAATTCCATGGCCGTGGATTTGGCTTAGGCAGAGCCATCACTCCTGAGGCTTTTCCAGGGTGGAGGGACCAGGGCTCCCTCCCCGGGGTCGGATGCAGTCCCCCAGGAGTAACAGGATGTTGACAACGGGATCCGGGAGGGAAGGGATGTGGCCAATGGATTTGCTTCCTTTGTTTGCCATGGAAAATTTTATTTGAATGAAATCTTTGGACAATGGCCTGGAGTACCAGGACAAGGGGGAATGGTTTAAAGTGACAGAGGGAATTTGGGATATTGGGAAGGAATTCTTGGCTGTGAGGGTGGTGAGGGGCTGGACTGGAATTCCCAGAGAAGCTGTGGCTGCCCCATCCCTGGAAGCATTCAGGGCCAGGTTGGACAGGGCTTGGAGCAACCTGGGATGGTGGAACAAGGTTGGAACAAGATTATCTTGAAGGTGTTTTCCAACCCAAAGCATTCCATGATTCCATTTTAAATTGTAACAGCAGCATTTCTCTGAGGGCTCCTCTTGAACTTGATGCCTTTTTGAAGGAATTTGATTTATTTTAATTCTAATTTAATTTCAATTTATAGGAATTTTAATTAGCGGAGGGAGGAGAATTCGAGTGACGTCTCCTGTTGAGGGATAACAATGCCAAACTTCCTCTTAACCAAAATATGGCTGCTTGTTCTTGTTGAGCATGGAATTATTTAGCTTGGAAAAGGCCTCCAAGTCCAGAAATTCCAACTGTTAACAGTACGGAGTTGTCCTTTCAGCTGGAAAGGTCAGCACAGGTTTTTAGATTATATTTAAGGTGAGCAAACAAAGAGGGATTTAGTTGGAAACCCAGGACAACAATCCTGGTCTGGGTTGCCTGAGCTTTTCCTGAATTTTCCAGGATTCCAGGTGGCCCCGAAAGGAAGGAGCTGTCCTAATGTGCTGCTTTAATAGATTACTCGGCGATAATTCAAATTACTCTGCAGCAGCTTTAATCATCCCTCGCATTTCTTTGCTGCCGGAGACATGGCAGCTGTGTCCTAAAAGTCTGGTGGAGTGAGGGCTCCTGGCTGGCTCCCGATGGATTGGGAATTTCTCTCCATGCCTGGTGGCCTTGATGAGTCGTGATGCTTCGTTAGCTCCAGAGCAGCTAATGAGCAACCTGTGTGGCAGGCTTTAAGCAAGTGATGGAATCATGGAATGGTTTGGGTTGGGAGGGATCTTAAGGATCATCCAGTCCCACCCCTCTCCATGGTCAGGCACATCTTGCACTATCCGAGATTGCTCAAAGTCCCATCCAATATGGCCTTGGACACTTCCAGGGATGGGGCAGCCACGAAATTCTCTGGGAATTCCATTCCAGGGCCTCACCACCCTCATGGGGTGGAATTCCTTCCCAATATCCCATCTAAACCCACTCTCTCTCAGTTTAAAGCCCCCTTGTCTTGGCATTCCCAACCCTTAGGTCCGGAAGCTGCATCTGCATTTTCCAGGGATGGAAACAACTTCCCCCAACCTCCTTTTGATGAGGTCCAGGACCAAATTGAAACTTTAATTTTATTAAATAGAATTAGCAGAGTAAAGCCCTAATTAAGAAGGGTTTAACAATAATCCCTCGGAATGAGCGAAGTCATGGTATCCTGCCTGTGGATCGGGCCATGCTCCACTCCCTGTTTTTTTGGGAATGTTTTGTAATATGGCTTTTGTAACACAGTTTTGTGGCTCTTTCTGACTAAGAATTTATTGACAAATCCGTCCCTCCCAAGGGATGACTGGGAAAAGTGGTCATGGAGCGTGGTGGAGTCACCGTCCCTGGCCTTTTAATTTAACACATCCTAAATATTTCATTTTGACTCTTTCGGTTCGCCTTTTCTTTTTTTTTTTTTTGGTGCAGGTGAAGCAAATCGTGTTTTACTGAGCTAAAATTCCCACCTTTGCCCAAAATAACTCCGGGAAGTGGTCAGGGAATTTTAAAAAGCAGTGTGACAAGATATTATTGTTGTAGAGGGAACGGGCTCCTGGCGGGAAATCCATGAATGTCAACTTTAACATTTTCACTGCTCTTCCCACGCTTTCCTGGAATCCACCAGGCGAGTGGGTTTTCCTGCCCTGTCAACCTTTAGGGATGAATATTCCTTTTATTACTCCTCCTTTCTCTCCCTGTGATGTGCGAGCCATGGGATGATGTCACAGGAGCCGAAATATGGCCGGGGAACAGATAAGTGTTGTGAGGACTGGGACAGAGGTGGGTGTTTTCCTGGGAAGACTGAAAGCACTGGAAAACTGCCAACACCCACCTTCCTGGGACTGGGGCTGCTCTTGTGGGGTTGGGAATTCTATAAGAGCTCAGCCTCTTGTGGGTTTGGGAATTCTGGGAGAGCTCAACTTCTTGTGGGGTTGGGAATTCCAGGAGAACCGAACCTCTTGTGGGGTGGGGAATTCCAGGAGAGCTCAGCCTCTTGTGGGGTTTGGAATTCCAGAGGAGCTCAACGTCTTCTTATGGGGTTGGGAATTCTGGGAGAGCTGGACCTCTTGTGGGGTTGGGAATTCTGGAGCAACTCAATGTCTTGTGGGGTTGGGAATTCCAGAGGAGCTCAGTCTTTTGTGGGGTTGGGAATTCTGGAGGTGTGGAACCTCTTGTGGGGTTGGGAATTTTGGAGCAACTCAATGTCTTTTGGGGTTGGGAATTCCGGGAGAGCTCAACCTCTTGTGGAGGTGGGAATTCCAGGAGAGCTCAACCTCTTGTGGGGGTGGGAATTCCAGAAGAGCTCTGATCCCCCTTTTCTCTGGGATGAGCCCCCCCAGCTCCCTCAGATGCTCCTTGGAAGTCCCTTCCCAGCCAAGGGAAAGAAGTCAGGAAGTGCCTCTGCCTTTCCATCATCCTTTGTTCCCTTTCCCTGTCCATCCCACAAAGGATGGAGATTCCCCTCCGCCCCATTTTCCATGCATGCATGGGAACATTTTCCGTTGTCTTTTAGCTGCAAAAACTAGTTTAATTCCAGTTGGGATTTGCACCTTTTCCCATTTTCTCCCCGACCAACCTTCCACCATCCTTGTCCTGAGTTCCTGCCCTCCTTCCAGAGGCCACAAACTCCCTGTTTTCCATTAATTCCAAGCTGTCCAGGAGGAATATTCCCTAAAATCCAACCTAAACATTCCCTGGCACAGCTTGAGGCCACTCCTCTCTTTCTCTCCCTTGTTTCCTGGGACCAGATCCTGACCCCCACCTGGATTCACCCTGGGATCCAGTTTTTCTCCAGGGTGAGCCTCTCCAGCTCCCTCAGCCTCTCCTGGTTCTCCAGCCCCTTCCCAGCTCCATTCCCATCTCTGGACATGCTCCATCACTCCAGGCTGCTCTTCCAATGTGATTGACATATTCCCCAGTAGCATCCAGGTTTTTTTTTAGGCTTGATTCTCCCCCAGAATTCCAGTCCAGCATTTTGGATGGAACTTCTGATGAGCAGGAGGCATTAATCCGTGAGATCTCCATGGACATGTTGTCCTAGACGTGCGGGAACAGGAAAGAGACAAAAAAACTCCTTCTCTAGAAGGACAAACATGAATCACTTTGTGTTTCTTTGTGAGTAATCCTGCAAATCCGTGGCACCCGTCAGGAATTCTGCCACATCCTACCCAATCTGTGCTTCCATGGAGTAGCATCTCCCAGTTGGGTGAACTGAAGTTGAAGATAAAATTTAGAACAAGTGATAAAAGTCCTCGTGGGCTTTCTAAAAATACGGCGCCCTCTTGTCATCGTCATCGCAGTTTCCCGAGGAGCCGACAGGAACATTTTTCCCGGAGGAAAACGGGATTTATCATCTGCAAGCTGTCACGGCTCCCGTGACCTGCTGCCTCGGGAGGAACCCTTGGGAATTTGCTTTGTGGTCACAAACGTGAGGAGGAGTGGGTGGCTTTTGAGGGCTGGTGTTCAGAGCTGGGGCATCTTCAAGGTCTTTTCCAACCCAAACTATTCTGAGGATGTAGGGGCAGGACAGGGAATGGTTTCAAACTTCCATAGATGGGAAGCTGGGAAGGAATTCCACCCTGGGAGGATGGTGAGGGGCTGGAATGGAATTCCCAGAGAAGCTGTGGATGCCCCTGGATCGCTGGAAGTGTTCAAGGCCAGGTTGGACGGGGCTTGGAGCAACCTGGGATAGCAGAAGGTGTCCCTGCCCATGGCAAGGGGGTGGAATTCCATGATCTTGAAGGTCCCTTCCAACCCAAACTATTCCATGATTTTATTGTGATTCCATGATTTCAGTGTCTCCAGCTGTATAAACAAAACTTTCCTTATTTGTGGAAACCTTTTCATCCCTGGGCATTCCTGGTGACAATATCAGGAATTTTGTGGAATGACCCTGGATAAAACCTGGATCTCAGCACTACGGAAGAATCACCCACATCCCCCGAGACAAACTCTTCTCTCAGCCCTTTTCCATCAGAATTCAACCTTGGAAAATCATTCTTTAAAGCCAAAATCTGCCCTAGGGAAGAGATTTCCCAGGCTTTCTTTGTCCTGAGGTCAATCCTTCAGCTTGCAAAGCTGGAAGGAGGAAGGAATCCTCCAGAAAAACTGAGAGACCTCTCGGATGGATTAGGTCTCATCCCTGGCTTTGCTAAACCCTTCTGTAGTGCAGATTTGGTTTAGTCCCTTGGTTTTAAGGACTAAACCCCACTTTTGGGTATTTACTGGGTATTATTTCTGTGGCACCTGATGGTAGTAGTGGAAAAGGATGGGATGGAACAGATTCCCTAACTTGATGATCCACGTATCCCAGACTCTGGGTGAAATTTGCTGGCAGGGACAGACCTTGTGGGTCCCTTCCAGCTCGGGATATTCCATGATTCCATGGTTCCCTGCCATATCCATCAGCCGTGTTGCCGGTGACTTAATCTGGTACTGGTCTGGGTGCAGCATTCAGCCTGGAAGTTCATGGAAATTTATGGAATCATGATTGGAAAAGCCCTCTAAGGCCATGGTGCCCAACCATTAACCCAGCACTGCCAAGCCCACACTAAACCACATCCCTACATCTCAAATGTCATGGAGCATCTCCTCTTGGATCAGGGGTTGATGTTTGGGTGGCATCACCTTCCAGCCTTCGCTTATGACCTGAAAAGATGGAAAAGCTGGTGAAGGATCAAAGGATGTGGAGGTTTTGCTGAGAGAGCAGGTTCTGGGTCTTGTTCCGTTATTTTGGTGAGACTTTTGGGTAAATATTCCATTGGTTGGATTTCTGAGCCGTTTAAAAGCTGATTTTTGTCCCAAATGTGAGCTTTGGGCATGGATTAGGTTCCAAGGCCACACAATATTCCTTTGAATCCCTTTGTTTTAACCAGTGTCACAGTGATGGCACCTCAGGGTGTTCAGGCTCAGCTGGGAAGCTCCAGGAAGGAAAACCCAAGGAATTTGGAGGCACCAGCCTGGTTCTGGCGGAGTTGGGTGAGCTCAGAGAGCGTCGTCCTGCTTTAATTCCCCCTCCCTGGGCATCTCTGTGTTTAAACAAAGGTCTGAATTAATTTCTCTCAAAATAAAGGGGTGGTGCCAAGCAACAGCCATAACTTCATCCCTGATGTTCCCAAGATCCCGCTCTCCCTTTATCCAACCGGTACTTCCCAGCTGACGGACAAACAAGCCCGTCCCGGCCTCTTTAAATCATCAGCGTGGTGATGATTAACAGTGATCAGCAACAGGAGGGAGGAGACAAAAGGCCCTCCTGAATATTTGATTCCTCGTCCTCTCAACATTTCAGTTGTTCCAGGTGAAAGATTGAGTGGAGACAGGAAAAATAAACAGTAATTTGGGATGAGGGTCCATGGAAAAGTTGAAATTTGCAGCTCTGCTCTCACCTGAGGACTCAGAATTTATCTCGAGTCTCGGTTGGAGAAATGAAAGTTTAAAGGCAAAGAAGCAGAAAGTTGTGAACCTCTCCGAGATTGCCTCATCCCCTTGGAATGGCTCATCCCGGGATGTGGCAGATGGAACAAGGCAGGCATTGAGGGAGTGGGTGCTCGGCCAGATGTTTTCGGGGAGTTTCACAATAGTTCTTTCATTTCCTGGGCCCGAGTTCCGATCGGAATCCAGGGCAAGGAGGGAGGATCGTGGTGGTTGGTGGAGCTGCCGGGAGCAAGGCTCATCATGGGAGTGAAAATCCCAGGACGGGATAAAAGAGGTGTCTCTGAACTGTTGGAAATTCTGTGGAAGAGAGGATTAATATCCTTCATCTGTTGGATTCCCTAAAAAAAGGGAAATCTAGTCCTGATTTCCTTTATCTTTGGGACACTTAGGGGAAAATGTTCTTTGGGTTGGATTTCTGAGGCCCTTCAAAGGTGACATTTGTCCCAGGTGTTTGTTTTGTCCCAAATCTAGTCTCAGATTTCCCTAATTCCATGAATTTCCTAAATTTGCTCCAGGTTTCGTTGTTCTACAACTGTTACAGGTGTCCCATGCGACACAACAATTCCCGTGCAACACCACAGTTCCTGAGGGTTGGATCTGGTTGATCGCCAAGGTCTCTTCCAAACCAAACCATTCCATGATTCCTTCCAACATTCCTCCCAAATTCCTTCCTTGAAGGTCCCTCTAGAAGCTGTTCCAGATGCTTTGAAGCTCAAGGTGTCAATCCTTTTCTGTGTTACTCATCCATGGAGAAAGTGGTGGAAGGCTCAGGAAAAATTCGGAGAGGTCATGGAATCTCCATCCTTGGAGATGTCCAGAACCCAACTGGACACAGTCCTGATCCATCTGGTGTGGCTGGGCCTTCCATGAGCAGGAAGGTTGGATTAGGTGATCTCCAGAGGTGCCTGCAAGCTTCAAGTGTTTCGTCTTCCCACAAAAAAGCTCTTTTAGGATGCAGGACTCAATTTTTGGGCCGTGTGAGCTTTTCCAAATCATCCTACCCAAGCAGGAGCTCTCCTGTTGGTTTTTTTGGGAAGTTCCCCATGCCTCGTGTGTGGATCCACTGAGAGGGATCCTCTGGAACTGATTTTTGTACAGAAGACTGAGGTTGAATTGTGGTTTTTGAGCTGAAATGGAGATAAATCAGATTCCAGATAAATGTGTTTGTATTGGATGTTAGCACTGTAAACAACCCAGACAAGGATTAATTGGACTTTTCTTAGGGAATTCTTAGGGATTTGTCTGTACAGAGGATGGTAACAATTGTGGGAAGGCTGGAGCTGCTCCAGTTATGGAAAAGCTGGGTGATTAAGGAGTAGGATGCTTGTGGATTCAGGAAGGTGATGATGCAGTGAATATAGAGGGACTCAAAATTTCCCAGGCTGGGAATCGGGAACATCACAGGAGTGAGCAGGAGATGAGTTTGGAACAGGGGAGAGGACCCTGGCACAGGTTTCCTAGAAAATTCTTGGCTGCCCCATCCCTGGAAGTGTTCAAAGCCAGGCTGGACAGGGCTTGGAGCAACCTGGTCTGGTGGAAGGTGTCCCTGCCCATGGAATTGGATGATTTGAAAGTTCTTTCCAACCCAAACCATTCCATAATCCTATGAAATAGCTCTGCTGCTGCCACAGCTGGAAAAGTATGGAGCTGTTCCGGCCAGGGGAGGGTGTCTCCCATCTTCACCAATAAACAAATGAATTCCATGATTTGGATGTGTCAGATCTCTTCAGCGCTGCCTGAGCTGGTGCTCAAAATTGCTGCCTTGCAATTCCTTGATTTTATTTCTTGTTTCCGTTTCTGTGGAGAACGATTGGAGAGGCCCACGTGGATCCTTGAGTTAATGGTTTCCAGAATAAATCGAGCCAGAGGTGACCCTGAGGATCTGCGTGAGCCAGAGAGAGGCTTGGATTGGAAAAATATTTGGTTTAGATGGGATATTGGAAAGAAATTTTTCCCTCTGAAGGTAGTGAGGGGCTGGAATGAAAATCCCGGAGTAGCTGTGGCTGCCCCATCCCTGGAAGTGTCCAAGGCTGGGTTGGACAGGGCTTGGAGCAACCTGGGATAGGGGAAGGTGTGGGAAAATGGCAGGAGGTGGGACTGGATGATCCCATGGATCCAAACCATTCCGGGATTCTGGTTTTCCTCCAGCATTCCTTGCAGGAATGTCCTTTAGGAGAAGCCGCTCCTGATTATCTGCGGGAGCGGAAGTGTGGGTGCACAATTCCCCTTCTAAAATTGGATTTAAATTGGAAATGGAGTTTTATTACACTCTCCAAGAACTACTTTGTAAGTTCCTAGGGTGAGATGAAGAGCTCTCCCGGCTAATATCCAATAATGTCCAATAAAATGGGAAGCTGTCAAGGTTAAAGGAAATAATTGTAATTAAAGGCCACCCTTAAAAATGAAGTTGGCTTTAAAATAGGAAAATTTATGCTGCTTTCAGATATTGAACAGGCCAGAACAGAGTTCAAGGCTCTGCTCATTGGTTTCTTCCATATTTTTCATTATAACTTCAGGAAGAGAATTTTCACCACTGCTTAATCATTTTATCCCTTCTTAATTATTCCATATTTAAATTAGAAACTGCCAAAAAAAAAAAAAAAATCCAAGCCACCTAATTGACCAAAAAGAAAAAAAAATCTAAATTTGAGTCTCGTAGTGCTTTGACAGTCTCACATCAACTTTTTTTCCCCCCATTTTGAGACCTTTTAATTTTCTTTTCTGAGAGATTTGAATCCCTGCTCAGTACCAGGGAAATGGATTGTCCTAAATTTCCACACATCCCAGAGGCAGGTGAGGAAGAGGAAGCATTTATTCCATGCAGAGGATGAAGGATGCGGCCCTGCCAAGGGCTGATTTTCCCTCCGGAGCTGCAGCTCCGAAATTTCCAGCGCTTTAGGAATGTCTGGGGTAATTTGAAGTTCACGATAAACTCGCATTTGATTATTTGAGTTTTCCTCTTGAATCCCAACCCCATTTCCTGTTCATTCCATGGAGCTCCCTCGCCAGTCACGGCGCCAGAGTAAAGCAGAGGAATTGTTTATGAATTCATAACTTAACAGGGAAATAAACAGCAATTTATCCGTCAGAGAATTTTGGATATGGATCATAAAGCATGGGGGGAGAACTTGGGATAGTGATGTGAGGGGCTTGAAGAATAACGGATATGATTTAGACCCAAATACGTGATTTTTTGTGGAATTTCAGCCTCACAAAATACGCCTCAAAACAGGATTTGACGTTTCAAAACCTCAGTGTGGAGCAGGAATCTGAAGTGCTTTTTTATTTTTTATCACCTGCCTGATACTGGAGCCTCCTGGAATTATCACAGAATTTCAATGTATCCTCGGTTCTGAAGATAAAATTCTTATTTTAGACCTGAGGGCACTTCTGAAGCACGTGACGGCGCCTCTGATGAGTTTGCTGATCAAAAAGTTGCGGCGTCACGGAAGGAAAAGTGTGGAGGATTTTAGGGAATAACAAAACATCAAAGCAGTCGCTACGGGAGAGCGGGATGAATCATTAGGAGCTGGAATTGATTTCTGACAGCGGAGAGATCGTGTCAAAAATGCCTAAAATTCAGATGGAGATCGGTTGTTTTTTGAGAGCCAGCCCTGGTGTTTTCGTGTGTCATCAAAAGTGATTTTTTGGGGCTGTTTTCTGGGAGAAAATAATCCAAAGTTGTTCGGAAGCAGTGGCTGGAGTTGTGTCACGTCACCTTTGGAATTCATTTGGAATTGTGGAATAGTTTGGTGGGAAGGGACCTTCAGGATAATCCCATTCCACCCCCCTGCCATGGGCCGGGACACCTTCTGCTATCCCAGGTTGCTCCAAGCCCCGTCCAACCTGACCTTGGACGTTTCCAGGGATGAGGCAGCCACAGATTCTCTGGGAATTCCATTCCAGCCCCTCACCATCCTCCCAGGGCAGAATTCCTTCCCAATATCCCATTTAACCCTGTCTTCTGTCAGTCTGAAGCCATTCCCTGTGTCCTGTCACCCCATCCCTTGTCCAAAGTCCCTCTCCACCTCTCCTGGAGCCCCTTTAGGCACTGGAAAGGTCTCCCTGGATCGTTCTCTTCTCCAGGCTGGACATTCCCAGCTCTCCCAGGCTGTCTCCAGTGAGTGACTCAGCCTTATCTTGTTCAGTATCTTAATTTGAGGTGATTTGCTTCTAAAAGGGCAACAAATTATCCCTGAAAAACCCGTCTTGAGTATTTTTCTGACGCGTGCTCATCTCCAAGCGGGAATATGACTCCGATGCCGACGATAAAATAATCGGCTCAAAGGCAGGTGATGTTGTGAGTTCCTAATGAAATGCGTCCCGGAGCTGCGGGTGGTAAAGCTGGAATATCATTGTCTGCCTCGGGAATTATCCAGATTATTATTCATAACATTCAGAGAGCTGCAGTGGAAGGAAGTCAGTGTTAACTGGATGCGGAATTCCGGGTGCGGAGCTTGGCACTCGCACCTCAGATGTCATAGAGGAGTTGCTCTGGTGAACTTGGGATTTGGATAAAAAGGGTCCAAAAAAAGTGGGGATAAACGAAATAAAATTATTAATTAGTTGTAGTTGTTGTGTTGTGTGGGGTTCTTCCCTCTAAATCTCCCCAAAGGAAGAAATTATGGGAAAAAGGGATTAGTGTGAGGATCAACTCTGTTCTCCAGAGCTGAAGTTGAGACTCTTGGAGAGAAGATTCCCATGGCTGGTCCAACTGGATGGAGTTATGGGGTGGCTTTTCCCATTTTGAAAAGCTCTGGAATAGTGTGTAGGACAGCAGGAAAATCACATTTCCTGGGAATGGAGGTCTTTCCCTTTTTAATGGTCAACCTCCAAACCTATGCCGAATCAATGGAGTTGGGGATGCTCACACTCCATCTTCCTGGTTTTCTGTCTCCTCCAGGACTTTCAGCTCCTGGTAATTTCTCCTTCTAGTGGAAGATGTCCCTGCCCATGGATAGGGATTGGAATTAGATGGTCCTTAAGGCCCCTTCCAACCCAAACCATTCCATGATTCTAATTCATATTCTTTTAATTGGAAAGGCCTTATCAGCCAGAATTCCATACTAAAGGGAGATGGAAGGCTGGATTCCATGGCTGTACAGGTGTGGAAATGAAAAAACACCTGGAGTTCACCCAAGCTCGTGGTAAAGCCTTGGATGGACGCCCAGAGCGAGACCTGGATTTGGCTGCAAAACTCATCCCATTTCCAAATAATTGGATGTTGGCCTTGTCATCACGATTGTTACGATCCAAAATCCATAATTCCATGCTGAAAACATCCAGTGAGACAACAGTTTCTAGACAGGAGCTTCACGAAGCTGCTGAAGCTGCTTTTTCCCAGATCCTCATTTGCTGAAACAAGTGCATTAATGGAGATTTTTTCCCCCCTGCAGACTTCCCGGTGTCAGTTGTCCTATGGATCCCTGGCAGGGATGTCTTGTATAAATAGACTTTGACTGGTTGTTACTGGAGCTTCCAGTTCCCACGCTGATTCTTATCAAAGCAGATTAGTTCCCAGCCAAAGCCGGGTTTTTCTTTCTTTCGAGGGATTTATCACATCCAAACAAAGCCGTGGCCTAGCAGAAGTGGCCGCGTTTGTGTCCTCGGACCTCCTGAGCCTCTTCAAAATAGCATGGGGCTGTTTTATCCCTCCCTGCCTCTCTGGGAGGCAGGACCTAGATCCTGTCTGGCACACTGATTGTTATCAAAGCAAATTAGTTCCAAGCCAAAGCCGAGTTTTTCTTTCTTTCGAGCGATTCGTCACATCCAAACAAGGCCGCGGCCTAGCAGAAGTGGCTACGTTTATGTCCTCAGACCTCCTGAGCCTCTTTAAAATGGGATGAGGCTGTTTTATCCCTGCCTGCATCTGGGGAATGGGATCCTGTCTTTTTGGGATGGGATCTGTCTTTCGAGGGATTTATCGCATCCAAACCAGGCCGTGGCCTAGCAGAAGTGGCCGCCGCGTTTGTGTCCTCGGACCTCCTGAGCCTCTTCAAAATGGCATGGGGCTGTTTTATCCCTCCCTGCCTCTTTGGGATGCAGGACCTGGATCCTGTCTGGCACACTAATTCTTATCAAAGCAAATGAGTTCCAAGCCAAAGCCAGGTTCTTCTGTCTTTCGAGTGATTTACCACATACAAACCAGGCCGTGGCCTAGCAGAAGTGGCTGTGTTTGTGTCCTCGGACTTCCTGAGCCTCTTCAAAATGGGATGGGGCTGTTTTATCCCTCCCTGCCTCTTTGGGAAGCTGGAAGCAGGACCTGAATCCTGTCTGGCAGCTTCGGATAATCACCGCCTGCACGGGGGGGTGAGGTTTCACCCCAATGCCTCCATTCATTCTCCCGGCCTTTGGATTGCATTGAGCAGGCGGAGGCTTGATGGCATCAGGTTGTTTATTTTTCCTGGAGTGCTTGGCTCCGTCCCGGCACAATGGGATCCAACCGGCTCCTCCATGGATCGCCTCTTTGAGAGGCACCCGCTGGGCTCTGCAGGAAGCTAAACCCGGAGTCGAGTTCATTTAAGGATTAAGCATTTGCAAAATTCCTGTAATTGCCTGGCCAGACCAAAGCTGGGGAATTAAACCAGGATAGCACAACCCTCCTGTGGATATTTGAAGCCCTGATAGCATCAGGACCCAGGGGATGCCGTAGCTTGTGGTTGGAAGAGCCATGAAGGAGATTTTCCTGCTTTTCCAGTTGTCAATGCCTCTCTTTGAAGCCAAGAGCCCCCCCAGTTTGGCCAAGAAAAGTCCTGTCTTTGGGAAGTCTCCTGCTTTCTTGTCTGGCTGAGGGTCTGAGTTGCTTCCTGGATTTTTTAATTGGGAGCGGGATTGTCTCACCTCTAAATTGGATGTTTGTAGGTATTCTATAGGAGATGCTGGTAAATAATACCGGGAAATGAAACTGTGTGGGAAGTGGGCCAGGAGCGTGGGTGGCGCTGTTTTTTTCCCTCTTTAAATTATCCAAGGAAGCCAGGTCTTCCTTAGGATATAGAAATCCACGGGGAAAAAAGCCATGGATGTATCCACAACACCGTATGGAGAACGTGCCTGGGTATCTAATTATAATTATAGGGAAAGTCATTGATGTCATGGAATGGGTTGGGTTGGAAAGGGATCTTCAAGACCATCTCGTCCCAGACCCCTTCCATGGCCAGGGACACCTTCCGCTATCCCAGGTTGCTCCAAGCCCCGTCCAACCCGGCCTTGGACACTTCCAGGGATGGGGCAGCCACAGCTTCTTTGGGAATTCCTCTAAAACCTGATTTCTTGCCACTCTTTATCCTTCTGCTTCTTCCCACTTATCCTGCAGGATGTGCTTAATTCCTGATGCTAACTGGAAATAAAATTATAGAAACAGATAAACTCCGCCATGGAGAACACAACCCCAGTGGAATCAGGGAATGATGCATTTTCTGCATAATGAAAACTCGAGATCCACTCGCTGACGCCGTTGTGGGTGTTCATAAAAGCTCATTTTCCTCAGGGGCGGATGCAGTTTTCCCTCGGAACTTCCGCAGGGAATGATGCTCTGCAGCCGCCAGGGCCTGAAGTACGTCATGGAAATGAATAAAATCATCTCCCCCTTGGGTGGCCAAGCACTTTCTGACCTCTCCCGAATCCAGTTCTGCTCTGTAAATATTATGGAATATTATTTTCTAGTGCTTGAGTTCCAACAGGATGTGAACTGGTTCCAGGACAAAATCCCTTTCAGGGGTGTGGATTTAGGCATCCACCACCCTCCCAGCGAAGAATTCCTTCCCAATATCCCACCTATCCCTGCCTTCTTGCAGTAGGAAGCTACTCCCCGTGTCCTATCACTTTTCCAAAGTCCCTCTCCAGCTCTTTTAGATCCCATTTAGTAACTGGAAGGATTTCACAGGAAAACTCAAGGGCTCAGTCGCTAAAAAATATTTCCAGGCTTTTGAGGAAAAATCCTCATCTTCAAAAAATATATTGGATCTACGAATAGAATTTTAATTGCCTTCATTAAAATGATTGCAGAAATGTTTTGGAAGCAACTCCGACCCTTTCCTTGATCCACCAAGTCTGAGTTGGACTGGGAAAACTCGTTCCACCAGTTGAGATTTGCCAAGCGGAGGAATCTCCACATTCTCTGCGTCTCTCACATCAAAAAGAAATTCATCCGTTTTTCCTGGTTTTGTTGTTTTTCCTATTAATCCATGATTTCTGGGTGGGCTTCTCTGGGAAGGAACCACACCTTCCTCACTGGGAGTGGCTGTCCCTGGGGAGTTTGGCATCCCTTTGCCCCAAATCCATGCTCGGTGCCTGGGATTTGATAGCAGGGCTTGCACAGCAAATTATCTTCCCTGGCGATCAAGTATGAAACACTCGGAGCGATCTAAATTAATGGATGGGATGGGATGAAATTAATGGGATGGGATGAAGGTCAGGAGGATTCAGGTGCAGACTCAGCTCTTGCTTAACTATTTTAGGCCACGCTTAAGTGGGTTGACACCGTGACCCTGAACTTTGTAGGCGTTGGGTGTTGATGAAATGAAACTCCAGGCTTTGATTTGTCGCTGTTCCTGGTCTCACATTGCTTCTGCAATTCCAAGCTTTGAGATTCCCGGAGTTTGATCCAGTCCTGGGTAGGTGAAGGTCCAGCTGGTCTCTGCTGTCATCCAGAAAAATGTTCGGATCCCACGGTGTGAGCAGGAGAGGGGAAATTTTTGCCCCGTCTGTCCCATTCAGGTTAGGCCACACCTGGAATTCTGCATCCAGCTCTGGGATCCAACAGCAGAGGGACGTGGAGCTGCTAGAGCAGATCCAGAGGAAGCTACGGAGATGCTCCAAGGGTTGGTTGGAGCCAGGCTGGGAGAGCTGGGGATGTCCAGCCTGGAGAAGGGAAGGATCCAGGGAGACCTCAGAGCCCCTTCCAGGGCCTAAAGGGGCTCCAGGAGAGCTAGAGAGGGACTTGGGACAAGGAATGGAGGGACAGGACACAGGGAATGGCTTCCCACTGCTGGAGGGCAGGGGTAGATGGGATATTGGGAAGAAATTCTTCCCTGGGAGAGTAGGAATTCCACTAGAATGGAATTCCCAGAGAAGCTTTGGCTTCCCCATCCCCAGAAGTGTCCAAGGCCACAACAAAATCCCTGGGCCAGAACCCCCAAAACCCCACAAAGATCCCATTCCTTTTGAGGGATTTTTTGCCGGATTTTTGTGGAGTTTAATCGAGACATTTTCCAAGCGAAGTTCTCCCATCTTCAATCCAGCTGACAAATCCCGAATTCCCTGACATCCCTGTAATTAGCTGCAGACAGCTGACTCAGAATCTGACAAAAACCTGCTAAATTTGCCGTGTTCTGTGCCGTTATTTCGAGTTATTTATCTTGGAGGACCGTCCTTCACCCCGGAAGCTCAAGACACCAAAAAGATTCCGCACTCCGGGAAAAGCAGGATCAGCACTTGGCAATTTCCTGGCCTTTTATTCTGGCTCTCCATCCACAGGATCCAAATCTCTCCCTGTTTGTTGCTCTCGAGCACTGCAGGATGAATTTCCTGTAGGAATTCTGCCTCTCGGGAGGGATTTGAGTGCAAGAAGCCAAATTCTCCCAGGAAAAGAGCAGATTCCTGCTTATCCCAGAGCTGCCCTGGCCACCCCCTCCCTTCCCACTGGGAATTACAAGGTGCTGCATCATTTTCATGACCTATTTGCTTGCCCAAAGCTGTGGCTCGGCATTACAGAGTTTTATGGGATTAATGACTGTCCCTCATCTCGTTTTTATGGATAACTGGGATGAGGTTATGTCATTACCCACCCCCTTCCATGTGGATGAAGAGAGGGATGTGGGAGGATCGTGGAACCATGGAATGCTTTGGGTTGGAAGGGACCTTCAAGATCATGGAATTCCCCCCCCCTGCCATGGCCAGGGACACCTTCCACGATCCCAGGTCGCTCCGACCTGGCCTTGGACACTTCCAGGGATGGGGCAGCCACAGATTCTCTGGGAATTCCATTCCACCCCCTCACCACCCTCACAGGGAAAAATTCCTTCCCAATATCCCACCTAACCCTGCCCTCTGGCAGTGGGAAGTCATTCCCTGTGTCCTGATATTCCATCCTTTATCCCAAGTCCCTCTCCAGCTCTCTTGGAGCCCCTTTAGGCACTGGAAAGGGCTCTAAGGTTTCCCTGGATCCTTCCCTTCTCCAGGATGAGAGGGAATCCCATTCCATTCCACCCTATCCTATCCCAGTCTTTTTCCTCCTGCTTCTCCTCAGTGTTATAGGAAGGACCAAAAAGGAACAGATTCCAGGTATTTTCCTTCCCCTTTCCTTTTAGACCTCTCCTTTTTCCCATCTACTTTTTTTTGTGTTTCCTGATCAATATCCATCCTGATTTTCCTGCTGGTTGCCCTTTCCTCAGGATTCCTCTCCTCATCCCAAACCCTCAGTTTGGGAACTGTCAAAACCTGGCGTAAAGTTCCTTATTTTGGCTAATTGATTTGGAGGGAATTTGAATTACAGGGAAAAATGCGGATAAGTGGCTTCCAAACCCGCTGGTGGTCTCTTAATGACTTTGTGGAATTCCCGCCTCTCCAGTGCCTCCCGTTTGGATTCTCTTAAATCATTAAAAAGAAATAAAAAGTAAAAAAAAAAAAATAAAATAAATAAAGAGAAGAGCACAGGCTCTCTACGCTCCCTGCCAAGTAGGTCAGGCTTTTCCCAGTTGGATGGTTTGGGAAGCGGAGACATCATTCGGAGTGACTTTTTCCAAGTTTTTTTGATGAGTTGAAGGCAACTGGAAGCACAAAAGTGGTTGCAAGTGTTTCTCCAAGACTGGAATTTGAGGGATAATCAAATCGTTTGGCTTAATCAGGGCCAGATTAAAATAAATATTGGTGAAATCTGGGAAAATAAGTGACACATTCCTGGGTTTTTCCATGGGGAAAAAGCTGCAGGATCAAGGACATGGCCAGAAAGAAGGAAAGAGTGGGGAATTGGGGCTGTGAAAAATGGGACAAATATCCCTCTGGTCATTTTAAGCTGTGGAAAACACCACCGGAAGCTTTTCCCGGAGGAAAAGTTGGAATGTTTGAGCTGCCACTGTTGGATTGGGGGTTTTTTAGGACAGATCACAGTGGGAAATACAGCAAGGAAGGAATGTCTGGACATGGGATCAACAGGATATGGATTATCAGTGTGGTGTCACCACCTCTGTCAGAAGAGGTTGGGAATGTGCAACCTGGAGAAGGGAAGGATCCAGGGAGACCTCAGAGCCCTTTCCAGTGCCTAAAGGGGCTCCAGGAGAGCTGAAAGGGACTTAGGATAAGGGATGGAATATCAGGACACAGGGAATGGCTTCCCACTGCCAGAGGGCAGGGGTAGATGGAATATTGGGAAGGAATTTTTCCCTGTGAGGGTGGGGAGGGGCTGGAATGGAATTCCCAGAGAAGCTGTGGCTGCCCCATCCCTGGAAATGTCCCAAGCCAGGTTGGGTGGGGCTTGAAGCAACCTGGGGTAGGAGATGTCCCTGCCCTTGGGAACAAGAGGATCTTGAACTGGATGGGCTTTAAGGTCCCTTCCCACCCAAACCATTCCATGGTTCTATGACCAAACTTTAGGCTCAGGAGACCTGATTAATCAACTGCTCTTTCCGGAAGGACCTTCTGGAATCGTGCATGGATTATCATGGAATGGTTTATGTGGGAAGGGACCTTAAAGCTCATCTCATTCCAAACCCAATTCCATGGGCAGGGACACCTTCCACCATCCCAGGCTGCTCCAAGCCCCATCCAACCTGGCCTGGAACACTTCCAGGGATGGGGCAGCCACAGCTTCTCTGGGAATTCCATTCCAGCCCCTCTCCACCCTCATCATAAAACACATTTTCCTTCTGTCTCCTTGGAATCTTCCCTTTTTTTAGTGTAAATCCATAAATCTTGTGTCTAATCCAGGCCGGTATCGACTCCCTGGAATTTCTCTGCCTCGAAGGAATAAAAGAGCCTCTTTCAGGAAATAATTCATTTATGCCATGGCTCCTTCCAGCTGAGAGAATTCTTAAACTCCCAATCCCTCCCCTGCCGTAATTTTATTTTCGTATTAAGCCACTCTGGATAAATTGTCGCTCCGAAAATTTTTTAGGCGGAAAGCGACATCGGGAAGAAGAATACAGAGCATTAAAAATGGATTACGCAGTGTCACTTCGGGACTCCTTGCCTGAGCTATTAAATATGCAGGATCCAAATCCCAGCTCTGATCTTGATTTCTCCATGGCTCCAAGGCTTTCCAGGTCTTCTCCAAAATGCTTTTTTCCTAGGAAAAATGGGATTTTACCTTGTGTAGAGTTCACCTTGTGGCTTGGCAGGGGAACCTCTGCTTGTGTCGGGTCTTTTTTCCCAATTTTTTTTTTTTGTTTTTGGAGCCTTTTCTCCATCGCCTTCCCGAGCCATGTGCTGCAGCTGCGAGTTCAGAACTAAAGCGCAGCGAGATCAGACTTCCCTTTTTTCTTTTCCTTTGTTTTTTTCCTTGAAAAAAGGCAGATCTGAGGCCGGTCTTGTCTTAAACATCGGGATTAGGGCTCTGTGAATGGGAATAATTCTGTGGGATTCCCCTCCTGGTTGTAATGACCCTGTTCAGGTTGTTGGAGCAGCCTTGAAGCGAGAAAATCGGAAACTTTCAGGGGAAAAAAAAAGAAAAAGGAATAAAAAGAGAAAACCCCAAGTAACAACACCACCAAAAAAGCAACCCCTTGTTTCCCGTCTCCCGACTAATTAAGATCTTCGGAAAGAGCTATCTGGCTCCGGCAAAAAACTCCTCTGCGGTTCCTTTCTGTTGCAAAATCCCGGGGGAGGCAGGATCGGGGAGGGCAGCACCATCACCCACACGGCTCCGGAGGGGAGGGCTCTCTGCCAGGCCCTCTGGAGACTCCGTCTCCTCGGGAAAGGCGTGCGGAGACTCGCTCTGGGATTTGGGAATCACCCCCAAAATTAGACTCTTCGGGTGGATGCGACGTCAACGGAGAGGAAGGAGAAGGTGGCCCCGGAGTGTCCCGAGGAGCCCCGGAGGGATGGTGTGAGATGGCAGATGAAGGAATGATGGGACCTCTCCGTGGAAGGAGGTGGGCGTCGGGCTCGGCGGCACCGGGAGCGGGTTTGGCGTGGTTGTGTTTGGTGGATGGGATTTTCTCCCGCTTCCCTGGGCTTGGTGACGCTTCAGGAGGAGAAAACTTGGATGATAAATGTGGAATCATGGAATTGTTGAGTGGTTTGGGCTGGAAGGGGGTTTAAAGCTTGTGAAATTCTACCCCCCTGCCACTTCCAACCTTCCACAATCCCAGCTTGCTCCAAGCCCCGTCCAACCTGGCCTTGGACACTTCCAGGGATGGGGCAGCCACAACTTCCCTGGGAATTCCATTCCAGGGCCTCCCCACTCTCCCAGGGAAGAATTTCCTCGCTAATATCCCACTCAAACCTGTCTTCCCTGGCTTTGTGCTGCCCCAAAAGCTCCTCGGTGCCACCCTGCCGGTGTGTGAGGCTGTAATTCCCAGGCTTCCCTCTTTGAAGCTGGAAACAGCCTCAGGGAGAGCGGGAATGTTGGAAGGAGGGGACATCCAGAGTCCCTTTTCCTGGGCAGTTGGAGCCCTGGCAGCAGTTCTGACAGCGGGGGCTTGGGGGTTCCTGGACAGAGCTTTGCCACCATCCTGAAATTCCTGCAGAGCACAATTTTCCTGCTGTTTTTGGTGCTGATTATCCATTTTCCATGGGTTTTTTTCCCAGTGTTTTGATTAGGATCGTGGTTTGGGGGGGATTTGTGCTTAAAGTGAGGCGGGAGAATGTCAAATATTCCTTCGTATTTGATGATTTGATGATTTAATGATTCCTTAATATTTAATGCTTCCTACTAAACGCTTGCGCTCACATGGTCAGCTTCCAAATCCACCCAGGTTTGACGGCACAGGTGGATTTCGGGAATGGTTAAGGATTATTGGGAACAAACACTCCCTGGCGGGGGGACAGCCTTGCCCTTTATCCAAGCCCTTTTCCATGCAATTGCAGCTAGTGAGGATGGAAAAGGGCTCGGAGAAACACTGAAGGCTCTGTTCCCATCCCAGCGGATGCGGTCAAGGGCCACGGTCCGTACGGAATTATCCCAGAGGCGATAGGATCTTCTGGAAAAGGCTACAAAACTCCAACACCCAGAGTTGCCCCGGGTCCTTCTATTGCTAAATCTGCTCTATCCCAATTTATTCTAATGAGGGGAGCTCTCATCCCCTCTCCGAGCTCTTCCATGCGGGGCCGAGCATGTGTCACCGTCTGGAATCCTTCTCTTGGGATAGGGAATGTTTTCCTGGTGAGCTGGGACCAGGGGAATGAGCTGGGGGGGGGTTTTTTTGTGCTCCTAATTTGAGAGTCGACAGCTTTTTTGTGCTCTAATCAAGAGGGTTTTGATGCCGTAATTAAAAACACGGAGTTAATGGGTGTTCCGCGGGATGTAAATTCGCCGGGAAAATCTGGAGTGGAGAACTTGGGAGACCAAAGCACTTTTTGTCTATTGTAATTAGGGGTGTGGTGCTTAAGGAATATTAATTAGCCCCACGGGGGGGAGGTTGAGGAGCCAGAAAAATGCTGCCTCCACCCCTAATTCCCGGTGGGAGTTCAGGAGCTGCCGGATGAGCCAAGCCGGGGAGACAGCGAGGAGTAGGGAGACTTGGGAAGGGAAAGGTATCCCCCATCCTCCTCCTTTAAAAACAAATAAACAAAGGGAAAAAAACCCCAAACAAATCCAATTTCGGGAGCTGGGTGCGACTTTCTGTGGGAGCTGGGTTTGCCAAAGGAATTTAAATCCATGGTTCCCCCCCGGGAATTGTGGTTGTTGCTTTCATTGAAGTGGTAAATTTGGGATGATTTGTAGCAGGGAGAGCTGGAGAGAGACTTGGGATAAGGGATGGAGGGACAGGACACAGGGAACGGCTTCCCACTGGGAAAGGGGAGATTTGGGTGGGATATTGGGAAGGAATTCTTCCCTGTGAGGGTGGTGAGGGGCTGGAATGGAATTCCGAGAGAAGCTGTGGCTGCCCCATCCCTGGAAATGTCCGAGTCCGGGTTGGACAGGGCTTGGAGCAACCTGGGATAGTGGGAGGTGTCCCTGCCCATGGCAGGGAGTGGGAATGGGATGATCTTGAAGGTCCCTTCCCACCCAAACCATTCCATGGTTTTGTGAAATGCCGGAACGAGGGCGGCTCCATCTGTGGGCACATCAGGAATCACTGAGGTCGGAACAGATCTTTGGGATCATCAGGAAAAGATCTTTAGGATCATCAAGTCCAACCTTAAAATCCTTTTATCTTCTCGACCGTGGCTTTATGTGGGACTGGAAGATTCCAACGCTATCCATGGCACATCTCCATGGCACACCTCCATGGCACACCTCCTTATCCCTGGAATATCTAAATGACAATCCCTGGGAATCCTGCAAGGTTTTTATTCGGTGCAGGGGCTGGATTTGTGGGAATGCGGAAAATGCCGGAGAGCACGGCCTCCTTCTGATGGAATTTCACCTGGTGTTGCTTGGAAAATGGGGGCAGAGGGTCAAGTTTAGGTGAATTTTTTTTAAAAATCGGATGATTTACAGCAAATAAATCGTAGACTAGGCCGGGTTGGGACTTCAAAAGATCCAAGGTTTTATGGGAATGAGGTAACTGTAGGAAAAGCTCTTCAGCCTTGGAAATTAAAGAAACCAGAAAATCTGAATAAAAGCTGATTTTTAGGCCAATAAAAGGGCGAACGGAAAGATCCAGGTGATTGTCCCGGAAACCTGGAGTTTTTTGGGGAAAAAAAAATGTTGGATGGTAGGAAAATTTTAATAAATGAGAGGAAAACAGGCTGGGAGAGGTGGGAATGTCCAGCCTGGAAAAGGGAAGGATTCAGGGAGACCTCAGAGCCCCTTCCAGTGCCTAAAGGGGCTCCAAGAGAGCTGGAGAGGGACTTTGGACAAGGGATGGAGGGACAGGACACAGGGAATGGCTTCCCACTGCTGGAGGGCAGGGTTAGATGGGATATTGGGAAGGAATTCTTCCATGAATAGAATTCCCATCTTTTCCTGAGCTTTCCATTAGCAACTTCTAAAAGGGAAGGAATCCTTTCCTAAGAAAAGCTGCGAATATTCCTTTTTGCCTTAAAGCCAATCCAGGGAATTCCCAAATCTTACGCTCTCCAAAAGGTCGGAATAAGAGATGAGTTTGTCACTCGTGGCACCTGAGATGCCCTTTTTGTGATCTTTTTTTTTTTCTAGGAAATACTTATTTCCCTGGCAGCTGCTCCCTGTTTTCCTCAGGGATCTGGTTATCCCAGTTTTTCCTCCTGTACCAACTACGGGGCCGGTGGAGAGCCAAGGAAGGGGACCAGGGGACAGGAGATGTCCCTGGTGTCACCACCGTGTCCTTCTGCTTCCTGCTTCCCATCCTAGATCCAAATTCAGCTCTGACATCTCCTTGATGGCAGTCGGAGCCTTGGCTCCACTCGGAATGAGTTTATTTATGGAATTGCGGAGGTTGGAAAAGACCTCCAGGATCATCGAGTCCAACCTGTGACCCAAGCCCACCATGGCACCAATTTCCACCTCCAGTCTTTCCTGAAACATGTCTGGGGATGGTGATTCCCATTCCAAGGTCTTTCCATTAACACCTCCAGGGATGGCGATTCCCATTCCAAGGTCGAATCCCGCTTTCTGTGAGGAAATTCCAGCTAATCTCCACCTAATCCAGGTTTAGGCCAGGCAGAGGAGGTTGGATGTGTCCCAAATGATGTGGCAAAGCTGGGGGAACCCCAGACATGGGGTGGTCTCTGATTATTGAAAGTGTTTGGGAATGACTTGGTTTGGCATTCCAATGGGAAAAGTGCCCTGGAAACCTCCAGGGCTGTAGGAATCAGTGGAAAACATGGAATCCCATGTAATCAAGGAGTTGGTGAGGTTGGAAGGGACCACTGGAGGTTGTCTCGTCCACCCCTCAGGGTCCTCTAGAGCAAGGCTGTGTCCAGACACAATTAAATTTCCCAGGAATACGTGGGAATGGGAAGAGCTGTTGGACAGCCTCAAGACACGTTGGGATCCCTTAATAGCTCATTAGTGTGGCTCTAATGAACATAATCCCATTAATGAGGAGGAAAAAAAACCAGGAATGGGTTCCTGGAAGTTGCACTGTGGATTCCATGTGTTCTCCCTGGAGCTGCTTCCTCCCCACCTCTGGTTCCAGCCTTGGGATCTTGGGAATAAATGATCCCATTGACTCAACCTTTCTTCACATCTGGGCTTCTCTGGGAATTCCATCTCAGCCCCTCACCACCCTCACAGCCAAGAATTCCTTCCCAATATCCCACCTAAATTTCCACTTTTCCACTGGGAAGCCCTTCCCTGTGTCCTGTCCCTCCGTCCCTTGTCCCAAGTCCCTCTCCAGCTCTCCTGGAGCCCCTTCAGGCACTGGAAGGGGCTCTGAAGTCTCCCTACATCCTTCCCTTCTCCAGGCTGGACATTCCCAGCTCTCCCAGCCTGGCAGCTCCAACCCTTGGAGCATCTCCATGGCCTCCTCTGGACTCGCTCCAGCAGCTCCATGTCCTTCTGCAGTTGGGCCCCAGAGCCGGATGCAGAATTCCAGGTGGGAATGAACATGGCAGAGGGGCAGAATTCCCCCCATTTCCCACTGGAAAACATTTTCCATCCCCTGTTGCAGGCACAGGAGAAATGGGATTGGATAAAATGGGATCGGGAGCAACCCCCTGCCTCCCCCCCTTCCTCTGCTTTCCAAGTATTTCCCTGCCTGACTCAAGGAATAAATATCCAGGATTTATGATAATTAATTCCTAACACACCCTGGAGTTGCACAGGTGCCTGGAGTGTCGCTCCCTGGGCACTTGGAATTAATTTGGGAGGATTTATTCAGTGCCTGGGCTTGACACGGAAGTGCTGGGCTTTCCACGCTCAGGTCTTCGGCACATGCCCGGTTTTTTTTCCTGGAATGCTAAACCGCAGAAAGCGGAGGGAACGAGAGGAAAAAAAGGGAAGTGATTTGCATGTGGTTGCCTAATGAAGGTGTGGAAAATTAAGGGATTAAACAGCACTGGGAGAGCTGGAAGTTTACCAGGGATGAGAGTTCCCATGATCTGAGGGATTCGGGAATTGTTCCCTGGGAGGTTCCCCCTCAAGGGCCTAAAGGGAACCTGGAGAGGGACTTGGGATAAGGGATGGAGGGACAGGACACAGGGAATGGCATCCCACTGGGAAAGGGGAGATTTGGGTGGGATATTGGGAAGGAATTCTTGGCTGTGAGGGTGGTGAGGGGCTGGGATGGAATTCCCAGAGAAGCTGTGGCTGCCCCATCCCTGGAAATATCCAAGGCCAGGTTGGACAGGGCTTGGATCACCCTGGGATAGTGGAAGGTGTCCCTGCCCATGGAAAAGGGTGGGATTGGATCATCTTCCAAGGTCTCTCCCAACCCAAATCATTCCATGACTCCATGAATTTCACCTCCTGGCTGCAGATTTGGGTTTTCGGGCTGGAACAAATATTCCAAAAAAAAAAAGATGGTTCTGGCTGAAAAAAATCAGGAAAGTATCCACGGAATGTGGGGAAAGCAGGGAAGGGATGTGCGCTTCCTAGGAATCCTTTGCCAGAGCCTGGAAAAATCCTGCAGGGAAAGGTGCCACAGGGATACAGGGAATTATTTTCAGCTGAGGAGGGGAAATCTGTGACTCGGAGTGTTAAAGTTCCAGATTTTTGCTGGAAAGATCCTTAGGAAATGGAGCTGCCAGCCCCGTTCCCTTCTCCACCCTCTGATTCCTCATGTCTTCATTTCTTATTCCTTCTTTTTTCTATTTCCTTACTTCTCCAGGGTTTTTTTCCTTGCTTACTATCCTTAATTCCATGTCTTGTATCCAAAAAAATCGACTCGGGATGATGCAGGATCCATTTAGGAACTTTTAAAGTCCTTTTAGGCCCAGCTTCCAGGTGGGAATTCCAGGCTCGCCTGCATGGCACAGCCCTTGCTGTTAGGATTTGGGATTATCCTGATAAAACACGGGAATTCAACGAAGCCGCAAAGATTTCCACTTGATTTTCCTTGTCATTCCCAAAGGTGGGTGGATGATCTTTTATTTCAGATGGGCATCCCTTGGGATGCAACCTGAGGAAAACCGGGAAGGGAGGTGCGGAGGAGCTCGGGAATGACTAGGGAAAAGCCGGAGTGGACGCTCTGGCAGCTGCCCAAGCCGTCTGTCAGATGGAGGGAGGGGGAGCTGCCTGACCTCCTCTCCACATGCTCCGAGATCCAGACAAAAACCCAGCTCCGGAGCGTTTTCCAGATGGATCTGTTCCCGCTGGAAACGGAGTGCGGCTGCTCCATCTATCCCTGTGCTGGATAAACAAAAAAAGCAGGAATTCATTCACAGCTTGTTCAGCTCCTTATCCCGAGCAAAAATAAACCTCGGGATCGCTCCTCCTGGTTTGCCTCCAGTTGTTGGCGAGCAGGGAATGTCGGGAAGAGTTTTCGGGAGACTGGAGGAGCGCCTCACATTCCCGCCCCGGGAAGTTGTGGGATACCCAGAGAGGTGGGTGAAATCCCAGGAATCCTCACGGAATTGGCGCTATTGGAGCCGTTGATCTGGTTTGTTTCAGGAAAATGAGTTATTAAGTGGGTTTGGGTAATTAAAAGTTGTTATCAGTTAAGAGCTGAAGCGATAACGAGTCCTGCCACGGGGCGCTTCTTATCAGGGAGCTCACCGGAACAAATCCGGGCCCACCAAGGATGGTGATGACGTCGGTTTGGGGCCTTTTTAGTGGATCAAAGCTCAGGTTTTAGGGTCCAAACCTCATATTTAGGATCAAAACCTCAGGTTTTGGGATCCAAACCACAGGTTTAGGATCCAACCCCCGATTTTTATATTCCAGAAGCATTTTCCTTCCGTCTATAACATAAAATCACGACTTGAGAGCGCTTTGGGATTTTTTTTCCATTTATTGCCAGCACAATTCCCCACAAGCTGCCGATCCCCTCATGGAAAAAAAACACGGATATTACCAAAAAAAAAAAAAACCCCCAAAACCTTTTCTTGTGCTCCCAGCAGGAGCAAGGAATTACCCCAGGAGCTGCCACAGGGAAGGAGGAGCTGCTGCCACTCCAGGCCCGGAGCAGCCGCTGCGTTAATTTTCGGGGCAGCGCCGACAGAACCATCGGATTTTGCTCTGGGAATGCTTTTCTCCTAGGGTGCCCAGCAGCAGGCAGAGCCTGGAATAGCTCGGGATGAATAGAAAATCCAGGAGGTTGGAGGCCTCCATGATTTTTTTCGCCCCCTCTTTTGTGTTTAATCCCAAATTAACGTATGTCGCTCTTTTATTCCTGCCTGGCTCTCCCAGAATTTGGGGGAGGAGGAGGAAGAGGAGAAGGAGGAGGAAGAGGAACAAAAGCCCTGAGCCATGGATATCATTTNAGGAGGAGGAGGAGGAAGAGGAACAAAAGCCCTGAGCCATGGATATCATTTTGGAATCAGCACGGAGCTGTTGACAAACCTGGTTGTGCCCAGCCCACTTCCAAAGCCTGGAAAAATGGGATTTAAATGGGATTTAATGGCAGGTTTCCGCGCTTTTTCCCGATTGGAGTCCTCCAAAGGATTTGGATCCTCGGAGCTGTCAAGCATTAAATGTTTTATGGGCCCCGTCAATTCCAGTGGCACTTTGGAATGGGATGGACACAAAATCTCCCGAAATGGGATCTGGGATTGAGGGAGCGGCTCCTAGGAAATCCCGAGGTGGCTGCAGCCAGTTCCTTGTATTTTGGGATGTGATGGATGCAGGAGGCTGAAGGGAAGTGGAACACGTGAGCCTCTCCTCCTGCTGTTCTCCAGAGGATCCTTTGGCTCTGGAATATTTCGTTATTCCTGCCTCACGGCTGGAGAATTCCTCTTTGACAAGAACGAGGGATTGCAGCATTCCAAATCCTCGCTGGAACGAGGATGGTGGGAAATACAGAAAAGTCCTCCTGCTGCTGCAGGAGCTGTTCCTTTCCTTCTGGGATCCAGGCTGGGGGATGAAGGGATGCAGAGCAGCTCCAAGGAGAAGGAATTGGGGGTGTTGGTGGATGAAAAACTGGACACGCCCCATCCATGTGCGCTCACATCCCAAATATCCCCCATGTCCTGGGCTCACCCACGGCATGGGAAGCAGGAGAGGGGGAATTCTCCCCCTCTGACCTGCTCAGGTGAGACCCCACCTGGAATTCTGCATCCAGCTCTGGGGTCCAACAGAAGAAGGATGTGGAGCTGCTGGAGCAGGTCCAGTGGAGGCCACGGAGATGCTCCAAGGGCTGGAGAGAGGCTGGGAGAGCTGGCAATGCCCAGCCTGGAGAAGAGAAGGATCCAGGGAGACCTCAGAGCCCCTTCCAGTGCCTAAAGAGGCTCCAGGAGAGCTGGAGAGGGACTTTGGATAAGAGATGGAGGGACAGGACACAGGGAATGGCTTCCCACTGCTGGAGGGCAGGGTTAGATGGGATATTGGGAAGGAATTCTTGGCTGTGAGGGTGGGGAGGGGCTGGAATGGAATTCCCAGAGAATCTGTGACTGTCCCATCCCTGGAAGTGTCCATGGCCAGGATGGATGGGGCTTGGAGCAACCTGGGCTAGTGGAAGGTGTCCCATGGCAGGGGGTGGAATTCCATGATCCCTAAGGTCATCCAACCCAAACCATTCCATGATTCCCTGTGATGTCTGGGATGGGTTTATCCCATCTCCCACATTCCTTGGCAGTTGTTCCCATGCCAAGTATCCCAAATTTTCCTGTTGGCCGACCCGACACCACCGGAAGAACCAGAGAAGGGAGGAGAAATTTGGGGGGTGAAGCCAAATTTTTCCAGGAGCACAGCACAGGAACAGCTCTAATCCTCCAAATGGGATTCCTGCCCACAAAACCCTCAGAAAAATGGGAATGAAGACCGAGACACGGGAGCAGGAGCGTGTTGGGTCCAGCTTCCATGGACTGGACAATCTGGGAGCTTTCCCGATGGATTTTTCCTGCTTTTCTCCCTGCTGGAGCGGGCTGGGATAACACAACCACATATGGATACCTTTGGACAGCAGAGATCTCTGCTGGTTCTTAACAAATGGAGCGTGGAAAAGTTGGATCGCTGGGATCTCTCCCGGATTCCGTGAGGAACACCCAGGACTGGGCTCTGGGAATGGCTGTGGTGTGGAGCCGAAGCTCTGCCCCTGCTTCAACCAGCCCAGATGGTGCCTGATCATTCCTGGAATGTCACCCCAACCCTCGGATAATTGGAGTGGGGGAGACCCTCTTCCAGATGGATTGGCTGCGGATTCCGAGAGGGCACCGTGTTAATGCCAGCGCTTAACGAGCTCCTCCAGCCCGGAGAGGAGGCTGGGAATGGACCCAAGTGTCCTCTCCGTGGTGGGGAAGGGAAAACCAGGATGTTCCATGGAAGGGATGCACAGCTGCAGCATGGAGGGGTCTCCTCTTGGTCGTTTTCCAGGTTTTTGGTCACCAGGAATGGTGGGGAGATGTCCATGCTTGGATATTGTGGAATTTGGATGCTGAGTGGGAGAATTGCAAGTTTCCTGTGCTCGGGGGAGGAAGGGAACGTGGAACAGGTGACCTCCTGCTCCATCCTAAAATATTATAAAAACAGGGAAACGTGGGATTGGGGAATTGTAATTTCCCATCTCCCATCTGGAATAAGGACTGAAACCTCGGGATTATTTTGTGTTTTTTGGGAAAAATGCTTTTTTCCCTAATTGCTGCATCCTCATCCTAAATTTCTTCCTCCTTTTCCTGCTCCAGTTGGGATGCTGAGGTTTCCTTTTCTCCTGTGTGCAGGGAACTCTGGGAAGCTCCTCTAGCACAAATATCCAAGATTTTGAGTGGAAAATGAGCCTTCCTCATCCTCACTGCCCATCCAGGCCAAGTTTTGAGGAGTATCCTATGGGTGTGAGCCTCTGGAATCCGCTCCTCCTGCCAGAGGAGCCTCTGGAAGCAGCAAATGCTCCCACACCTGCCAAGTCACTCTCCCGTGGTGGGTTTGGGATGAGGTTTTGCTCTTTGGGAATTCCTCCTGGAATGTTCCTTCCAAGGAGTGGCGGAACATGGAAGTGTTTGGGTTCCTTGCGTGATTTCGGTGCCAAAGGAACATTTTTAGGTGGAATGTCCTTCACTGGCATCCCTGATTTTGTTCCCAAATTTTTTAATCCATGTTTTAATCCATGGATTGGGGGGGAAACATTTATTTCTGGCATTCCTTTTTTTTGTTGTTTGAAGTTTCAAGGATATTTAGGCCTGTTTGGAATTTTCCTCGGAGTTTATGAACTGGTCTAGTCCTGGATTTGGTGTGTTTGAATTCCTTTTAAAAGTTTGGATTGAAGTCATTATTCCCCGTGGGAACCCTTGGAGCTCCAGGGATGTTTTTTTGAGGGGTTTTTCTGCAGCATCCAGGGGGAACTGGATCCACTGGGATCCACTGGAACGTGAGGATGGGTCCATTGGTGGCTCCCAAAGCTCTGGATACAAACTCTGGATGCTCCAAGTGTGATTTAATGGTGGCAAAAAATCATGGAATGGTTTGGGTGGGAAGGGAGCTTAAAGATCATGGAATTCCATGGGCAGGGACACCTTCCCCTATCCCAGGTTGCTCCAACCTGGCCTTGGACACTTCCAGGGATGGTGCAGCCACAGATTCTTTGGGAATTCCATTCCAGGGCCTCACCACTCTCCCAGGGAAGAATTCCTTCCCAATATCCCAAACGCCCTCTGGCAGTTCAAACCATTCCCTGTGTCCTGTCATTCCATCCCTTATCCCAAGTCTCTCTCCAGCTCTCCTGGAGCCTCTTTAGGCTCTGAGGTCTCCCTGGATCCTTCCCTTCTCCAGGCTGGACATTCCCAGCTCTCCCAGCCTGGCTCCAGAGCAGAGGGGCTCCAGCCCTTGGAGCATCTCCATGGCCTCCTCTGGATGCAGCTCCAGCAGCTCCACATCCTCCTGCTGTTGGAGACCCCAGAGCTGGATACAGAATTCCAGGTGGGATCTCACCTGAGTGAGTCATAGGGGCAGAACTCCCCCCTTTCCTGCTTCCCACGGGAAGGTGTGGATCAATATTTCTCCTGGATGGGGAGAAGGTTCGGGACAAGAGGAAAGATGGGTAACATCCCGCTTTTCCACCTCCCTTTCCCTCCGCCTGGCAGCCGGAATGACAGATTCCACACCAACTGTGCCGAGCCCTCGGATCCCGGGCACGAGTCACGCCATCGGAGTGATTTATATCCACGGAACATATGGCCTGGTTTCTGTGCGGATAACAAACGTTCCCTCCGTTTTCCCTCTGCTTTCCAGCCCTCCTCATGTTCGGAGGAGCAATCCAGGCTTTTTTTTTTGGTGCTTCACCCCTGGATTTGGGAGCGAAACAGGGAGCAGGGAAGTAGCGCAAACTCTGACAGCCGCGCGGATCCCATAATTTTGCTCCTACAAAGGATTGAGGGATTTTCTGGCTCCGCTCGGCGGTGGGGGGCAGGGGGGGAGGTTCTTTTCCCAAATGGGATTTGCTGTCTGGAGCGCCCGTCTTGGAGCTTGGAAGCACTCGATGTTTTCCAGCCTTATCTCCTGGTCCTAAAAATATCCCGGCGGCGCTGTCGGGAAGAGGGGGAGAGCTGCTTCCGTGTTTTTCTCCCTATCGGAGCAGGAGCGGGAGGTTATCGGATATTTAGGAGGTGACCTCGGAAAGGTCATCTCATCTTACGCCTTCTAATTGCTCCCATCATCCCAGGGATGGGTTTTTTTTTCAGGGATCGAATTCCACAGGGTGACGGCAACGGTTAAACGGAGTTGACGTCCTGGGAACAAAGATTCCTTGTTTTCATCCCGCGTGACTCATCCCAAATCCTCATCCCTCCTCCTCCTCCTCCTGGATTCCTCCCTCATCTCGATCCCAGCCGTGGTGGGGAATCAAATAACGACAGGTGGCCTCGGAATCACCTGCTCGCCGGCAGCTGCCGCTTCCCGAGGACAAGGAAAAACCATTCCAAAGCCCCAGCTCGGGATTTCCAAGGAATTTGACCCCCGGAGGAGCCGTGCCAATGTTTGCTGTGGCTCTGGCAAAAGGAGGGAGGAGGAGGAATATTTTTCTCTCCGGGTCAGATTTGCTGTTCGTAGTTCTCTGCTGTTTTTCCGACCTCATTCCATGGATATTTTGGAGTTCAAAAAGCACGGCATGTGCTCTGAGCCTCGTTCTCCTCCACTCGGGGTTGGGCTTAGCAAGGAAAACAACTTTTTTCCAACTTTTTCCTCTGTGCTGCTTTTTCCCTTAGGTTTGTTGTGGATTATTCCTTGTTTTCTGCCATTATCAAATATTTCCTTTTTCCTCCCAGTGATGTTTACTGTGGGAAGTCTTGGGAAAGGCAGGCTTGGAACTGGGATTTAAAGTTATTCCATTCTGGAATTTAAATTTAAGGATGTGTATTTAGACCTTATTTTCCCCACGTTAAATCCATAAAATATCAACTTCCCATGCTCCGATATCACTTGAATTCCCCCCCAAAAAGTGGATTTTTACTGTTTTGTTGGAATTTTTGCCCTTTTCCTGCTGTTTTCCAACCTCTATGACATCAGGGATCCCACTTTTCCAATCCTCATCCACACTTGGGCTTTTCCTCCATCTGGGCTCCACCTTTTTAAGTTTAAAGCTTTAAATGGAATCTTTTTCCCTCAGGATTGGGATGAATTGAAATTATTTACAGAAAGGAGGTTTTCCCTAAGGAGTTAAAAAACAGGAGTTTAAGGAAAGGCTGTTTTGGACACGTAGTGAGGAGGGACAGGATTCAGCAGCTGCCACCGGAATTTTTCCCTGCTCTGCTCCCTCTCTGCCTCCCCCCAGCTGCCACTGCCCCAAAAAGCCAAATTTGGCTTTTTTCCCCCTTAAAACCCCCCATCCTTAGGGGAAAATCAGGGATATCAGTCATAGAATCATGGAATGGTTTGGATGGGAAGGGAAAATCCCATCCACTCCCCCTTGACACCTTCCCCTATCCCAGGTTGCTCCATCCTGGCCTTGGACACTTCCAGGGATGGGGCAGCCACAGCTTCTCTGGGAATTTCATTCCAGGGCCTCGCCACCCTCACAGGGAAGAATTCCTTCCCAGTATCCCATCTTTCCCTGCCTTCTGGAATGGGAAGGCATTCCCTGTATCCTGGTGATCCAAGGTAAATGAGGTAAAAATTGGGAATTAAAGAAAAAAAAAAAGGTTTAGCTGAGCTGCAGTGATTCCTGCACAAATTCCTCTCGCATGGCAGCAGCAAAACCACCAGGAATTCTGGGAAAAATAACATCCTTTCCCGTATTTTTATGGACTTTTCTGGATGGGGAGTTTTTGTGGTGTTTGATTTCCAACCCCTGATGTTTTTCTTTGCATGGAATTCAAAACGGAGACACCTGAGATTGGCAGAATTCCTTTTTCTGCAGGAATTTTTGGGGCGGGGGGAAACCTTTTTTCTCTTGATTCTGATCGCTCCAGGTTTTTCTAGGATTGCTACAGGTTGTTGCTTGTTCCCGGGTTTTGGCTTAGGGTTCAAAGCATTGCTCTGGATATTCCCTACTTCCAAAGAGCTTATTCCCGTTAATAACCCATTAATCATCTTTTCCTCTGAAGATTCCGACTGGAAAAGCAAAATAAGATGAATTTGTTACAGATTTTTAGGAAGTATTTGAGTCAGTGTTGGCAAGTCCCACTCCGATAATCTTCACTCGGATTTCTGGGAACTTCAGGGCTGAAAATTTGGGATTTGGGAGCAAATAAGTGCTGTTTTGAGGAGTGGGATTTCATGGAATGCCACCATCTGAAATGATCCCTCCTCAAGGTGGGAATCATCTGCTCCAGCTTCACCTGACCCCCACCTCAGTCCCACCTCAGAGGTTGGAAAAGCGGCTCTTCCCATCCCAAAACTGCCCCACAAACCCCAGGAACGTGGCTTCTCCAAGAGGACAAGTCAATGGAAGGTGTCCTCCTGGTTGGAAAGGCGGAATTTGGATCCATTGGTTTGGATCTGGTTTGGATTTTGTTTGGATGGAAACCCATGAGGGCTTAGGAAATTATAAAAAAACACGGATAATGGATCACAAAGTTCTCGTGGGATAATGGATTTTCTGGGGGATCTCCAGTTCAGGAAGTTTCTTATCAATTAAAACACTCTGAGGTTTTTTTGGGAATGCTGTCCCAGAACCCTGGAGAACATGTTGGATGGGTATCCCACACCTTCCAGCCCCATCCCTGGGATCTCCACCTCCTCTTTCCCTCCCTGTCCCATCCTATGGTGTCCTCCAGCTCCTCTCCCAGCATTTTGGGATGATAAAGGACTCCTCCAGCTCCATCCTGGTCCTGCTGCCTCTCCCACCCCTCGGCAAAAAGAATTTCCATCCTTCTGTCCTCACTCGCCCTCTTCCCTTTAAATCCTAACTTTTCCAGGGCTGGTATCCCCAAGCCCTTGACCTCTCCGAGGTTTAATAAGGCAAGAGGCTAAAAAGTGATTAATTGGTGTCAGGAGAGATATCGGATCACAAAAGCCTCCGGATAAAATTCCAGAGCTCCTTTGAGAGGCTCGAGGTCAAATCCCAGCAAATTCGCTGCTTTCATGCAGATCCTTGATTCATCCCGGGCTGTTTGCATTATCAGCTCTCTGGCAGCTTCCTAGATCCCTTTTTGTCCCTTGGAGTTTAAAGGAGATAACGCCGGCGCTGTGAAGTTCGGATTGGTAGTGTCGGAAAGCGGCCGAACGCGCTCCGATAAGACGGAAAAAAATCCACCCTCTCCTCTTTCTGAAGCTGCTCTTTGAAGCCTCCAGGGTTTTTTTTGGAGTCTTATCCCTGTGTCCTCCAGGCCGGAAGGGATGGGACAATGCCAAAGGCATGGATGCAGAGTGGGATATTGGGAGATGGGAGGGGTAGGAATGTTTTTTGTGGCTTCGTTCCGTTCTCCACGGCAAAAATTCCTCCAAAAAAGGGGAAAAGCACTCAGGGCAGAGCGGCGTGATCCTTCCCTGCTCCTGGGGATTTCCTAACCTTGGAATATCCCATTTAAAAGCTCTTGTCCTCCTTGAACTCGTCTAATTCTCCTTTGAACCTATTTATGGGATTTGGCTGTGTTGCCGAATTCCACAGCTTAATTAGGAGCCATGGAAAGTCATTTCCTGGAGTTGTCTTTTCAACTCCGGAGCAACCAATTGAAGAGGAAAAAAAAAGTTGTGGAATCATTCCCTGCTCCTTTTCTCCACGATGCTTTTTAGGAATAATGGGAAAATTGGGTTTCCGCACCTCTGGAATAGTCTTTGGTTGTTTTTAAGGCTTCTTTGGGAATTCTTTCCTGTGAGGGCGGGATTTGTGGAACTTCCCAGAGAAGCTGTGGATGCCCCATCCCTGGAAGTGTCCAAGGGCAGGTTGGACAGGGATTGGAGCAAGCTGGGATAGTGGAAGGTGTCCCTGCCCATGGAATCGGGTTGGAATGAGATGGTCTTGAAGGTCCCTTCCAACCCAAAACATTCCATGATTTGTGGGGAATCAATCTCATCCCAAATCTCAGGGATTCTGATTCCTGGTGGAAATGGGAGTGTGGCAGCAGGGATGGGATTTTGGATTTTGTAGAACATCACCATTTGGGATCCAACACTGGGGAACATCAGATTCCCTCTTGGATTCCATCTCCTGATTCCCACATGGAATCAGCTGATGGCGGCATGTGGAAATGCTCATTTTCCACAGATTTCCTCACAGCTTGCCCACATAATCAGGGAAGACGTAATTCCATGAATTCCATTTGTAGCCACCCTCTGTTGCTTGAGCACCTTCGCAAAGAGCCAAAGCTCAAGTGAGGCCTCTGCAATTCCCAGATCCATCGGAATATCAATATTTAAAAGCCAGATATTTATCCAGATATTTATTCCTTCAGGAAGGAGCTGGCAAGAGCTGAAATTCGAAGCTGGCAGAGAAATCTGGGAGGTTCATCCCTATGCAAAAAATTCCTCCTCCACAGTTTGGCTCTCAAAAGTGCTGAGGAAGAGCTTGGCCAGCCGGGAGCACACCGGGAGCTTTCCCAGAGAGCATTCCAAGCTGTGGCGCATCCCAAGACACGTTATCCCGGTTTAACCGGAGCCAGGAATTACTCTGGGGGTATCATTTGGGGTGCAATTCGTTCCGGAGTTGCAAATCCCGGGGCTGTATCTCGAGCAAATCAAAGGAGGAAGTTGAGCACCGATGCCGTCAGATCCGTCGGGCTGTGTTATCCCTACATTCCACCTCTTCCAGAGCAGCTGGATGAGCAGGAATATCCCAGATCTGGATCTCTGGTGGTCTGTAGATAAAGAAATGATCTTCAGGGTCCTACCACTCATTTTTAGCTATGAAATTCCCTCTGGACAATTAAATATCCGATGGTTTTCCAATCGTCGCCGTCAACGGCAAAGGGAATGGTTGGGATGGTGCAGGGTGGAACAAAAGGTCTTGAGATGCCTTCAGACCACCCCCCCACCCCCTCATGGAGCAGGAAAAAAGACCCTCAAAATCCTTGGAATGGTGTTGGAAAGAGAAAGGACCTGCTCATGTCAAGGTTGGGAATTTGAAACTAAAAATGGGGAGATTCATTTGGATATTGGGAAGGAATTTGGTTACGGTGGCGGTTGGTGAGGTCCTGGAATGGAATTCCCAGAGAAACTGTGGCTGCCTCATCCCTGGAAGTGTCCAAGGCCAGGTTGGAGCAACCTAGGATAGTGGAAGGTATCACCACCCACATCTAGATGAGCTTTGTCCCTTCCAACCCAAACCATTCCATGGTTCCATGAAACTCAATGGTTCAGTGGTGTTAAAGTGGGAATCATCATTCCCAGGTTTCTCCCATTATTCCCATCTTTTCCCAGACGAGTCCCTTGGGCTCTCCAGCTCTCCTTCATTTCTTCCAGTGCCTGAATTCAGCCACTGAAGGATGTGAAGAAAAAGAATTCCAGGCTTCTGTTTCTTCCTAGAATGCCTCTTTTGTTCACTCTATTCCCAGAAAAAAAAAGCTAGAAGTGACAACCATGGGGGCAGGAGTTTTGTCTTCTCCATGTCTTTGGTCACTCTGGATTTGTATCCCAAAATATATTCCCGAGCAGGAATTTTTCAGACTGCCAGAGGGCAGGGTTGGGTGGGATATTGGGAAGGAATTCTTCCCTGTGACGGTGGTGAGACCTTGTAATGGAATTCCCAGAGAACCTTTGGCTGCCCCAAGGGGATGGGGCAGCTCTAATTAAGGCGATTTTCCCTTAATTAACAATTCCCCCTCCCTTTTTAAGCACCTTGACATCTCCATCCTTGGAGTTTCTCCCATCTCTGCATTCCCTGCAGCTGGATCAGCTCCCAGATTTCCGCCCAGTCCTTTATGGATTTATTTTGTGGCTCAGGGATCGATCCGACGCCGGTTCCCGGGGTCGCCAGCTGGAAAACTGCTGAGCAAGGCAGGGCCAAAGCTCTTCATCATCAGCAACATCCAGAGGAGGTTTTTTCTGTTGGATCAGCCTTTGGAGATGCTTTTCCCGACAAAAAAAACCCTCCTTGTGTTGATGTTTTGGAGGAACCGGACACAATTTGTGGGATAACGGGTTTTTTCGGACTTTTCATTGTTAAAGTCTTGTGGGATTGGGAAAACATCGAATAGGTTGGGTTGGGAAGGACTTTCGAAGGTCATTGAGTCCAACCTTCCACTGGACCAGGTCGTTCCAATCCCTGTCCAGCCTGGATCGTGTTGGGATTTAAGTTGGGTTTTAAGGATCTGGGATTTGTGTCTTTGAGGTTCATTTGAGCCAACTTAGCCAAGTTGGGACTTGACCCCTCTGCCAGTGTCACCTCGGTGTCGCTCATGGCACTGGGATTAACTCCATGAGCCAGCCTGGATTAGGACGAGCTTAAATTTCCGAGCGTTCCTCACCTAAAATGATTTGGAATTTATTGATCGCTGCAGTCCAGGGGGAAAAACGGCTGAGTGAGCGTTTTTTGGGATCAGAGAGAAAACTGGATCAGATTCCCACATCGATTCCTGGGATTTTGGTTGGAAAGGAACAGCTCCAAGCAAAGACTTGAGGGGAAGAAGTTGGAGGAGCTGTTTTAAATTCCTGAATCCTCTAAAAAGAGGGAAATTAAGTCCAAGCAGGATCAGGTTTTATCAGAGGAATGGGGATGAGGGGGAATGGTTTGGAATTAAGAATTGAGAGGTTTAGATTGGATTTTGGGAAGGAATTCTTCCCTGGGAGGATGGTGAGGGGCTGGAATGGAATTCCCAGAAAAGCTGTGGCTGCCCCATCCCTGGAAGTGTCCAAGGCCAGGTTGGACGGGGCTTGGAGCACCCTGGGATAGGGAAAAGTGTCCTTGCCCATGGAACTGGATGATCTTTAAGGCCCCTTCCAAACCATTCCAGGATTCCACGATCCTCCCAACCATCCCATCATCTTCCTGCTGACGTCTCCTCCTCACTACGGCTGCCCTTGAACCTTCCCCTGACATTGCCCAGGGAGTCACATCCCTTCTCCGTCAAAGCAGCGCCGCGTTAACGCGCGGATCCGACGGCTCCTGCCTCCTGGAGCTGGATTTTTCCCTCTTTAATTGGAAAGGAATGAGCAGTGACCGGAGCCGATAAATGATGGATTCGCTTTGATGGGGAATTTATTTTTCCCTGAGATGGCTTTGAGGGTTCACTCTCTGCCTTGTCAGCGGTTTTCCGTCACTGAAATTGTTGTGGATTCATGTCAGGATAGAGCAGAGGACTTGGATTTCTCCCACTGTGCTGGAATCGCTGTTTGCAGCTGGGAATGCAGCATTGCAGGAGTCCCGTGCTGGATTCTTTTCCAGATCCTTACAAACTGCAAAGCTCCTGGTGTTTGGGTTGTTATGGATCGAGGCCAGGAGCTGCCAGAGCATCCACCTGAACTCTGATTGTGCCTGACATTCCCTCCTGTCCTGAGGGACTGGTAAAAAATGGGATATGACCTGGCTGTGTGTGGTCACATCCCGGAAATTCCCAGGGTTCTGTGGTGTGGGCAGCAGGAAAGGGGGGAATTCTGCCCCTATGACCCGCTCGGGTGAGATCCCACCTGGAATTCTGCATCCAGCTCTGTGGTCCAACAGCAGAAGGACATGGAGCTGCTGGAGCTGCATCCAGAGGAGGCCATGGAGATGCTCCAAGGGCTGGAGCCCCTCTGCTCTGGAGCCAGGCTGGGAGAGCTGGGAATGTCCAGCCTGGAGAAAAGAAGGATCCAGGGATACCTCAGAGCCCCTTCCAGTGCCTCAAGGGGCTCCAGGAGAGCTGGAGAGGGGCTTGGGACAAGGGATGGAGGGACAGGACACAGGGAATGGCTTCCTACTGCCGGAGGGCAGGGATGGATGGGATATTGGGAAGGAATTCTTGGCTGTGAGGGTGGTGAGGGACTGGAATGGAATTCCTGGAGAATCTGTGGCTGCACCATCCCTGGAAGTGTCCAAGGCCAGGTTGGAGCAAGCTGGGATAGTGGAAGTTGTCCCTGCCCGTGGAACGGGATGACCCTCAAAGGTTCCTTCCCACCCAAACCATTCCATGTTTTTCCATGATCATCACCATTCCTGGGGCCTGGTGGACAGAGGACACCTGGAGTCAAACCACCACAGGGTTGCCTTGGAATTCTGGGGAGAGAACACTCAATTTCCCAAAATCCCACGGCAAGGGATGGGACCACAGCAATTCCATGGCTTGGCTTTTCTGGAGCAAACAGTGAAACACTGGAGCTGTTTTCCCGTTCTCCATGGACTGGCTGAGGATCCACCCCTCACCCAACTCTCATTCCATGATTTTTTTTTTTCCATTTAACAACTCCCCAGCTGCTCCCTGAGCAGGTGACTCCTCCTCGGTGGGAAAAGCCAGAATACGTTTCCTTAACTCCATCCCACTCCGAGCTTTTCCAGCAGCTCCAGCTGCTGTAGGAAGAATCTGCTCCTTTGGGTGCCTGCCTTGATTTTTTTCCTGCTGCATCCATCAGGAACAGCCAGGAACGATTCCACCTTTCGGGTTAATGATGTGATTCCCTAAAAATGGAATTACCAGTGCGGAAAAATGCCCCAGCTCTCGGAGACTTTGATATTCCCTGGTTTATTGCTGACACTCAGGGATTCGGTTCCGCCTTCATCAGCCCGGGTTTTCCAAGGTCTGGCATTAAGGAATTGTGGTTTTTTTCCAGAGGCTAAAAGAATATTTTAAGTCAAATATTCCCGAAAAATCAGTAATGAATAAAATAAAGGGTGTAATAATTAAAGTAATAATAATGAAGTTGATAATAAATTAAATAATGGGGATAATGAATGAAATAAGGGGTGTGGTAATTTTAATTAATTAATTAATGATAAATAAAATAACAGGCAGGGGTTGGAACGGATGAGCTTTAAAAGCTCCTTTCACCCCAACCCATTTAATAATTCCATGATTAATTTAAATTTTTATGAAGTTTTGAGGTTTTTAATTCATTTTCAGTGTGGAAATAAGATGGGAAATAGGATGAGAATTGTCCTCTCCAGGGGACTGGGCTTTAATGTGGGGGTTTTGGGTTTTTGCACATGTTTGGTTCTGGGATCTCTTGGATACTTTGGTTTGGGAATCCAAAGGGATCATCTGGGAGTGGGAGATTTGGGGAGCAGAGCACCCCAAGTGCTGCAGAGCCACTTCCAAGGTCTCCAAAACTTTGCTGAGAACTGGGAATTTGAATTGCTCCTCATAAAAAATGTGGAATGGTTTAGGTTGGAAGGGACCTTCAAGATCATCCTGTTCCCTTCCCTGGACACACCCCAGCCCCTCAATATCCTGGGAATCCCAAACCTTCCCTGGGCTGGGACAAACCAGGTGCCATTGGCCACCTTGGCCAGTTCTTTGGCAAATCCCATTGATGATCCAGCTCTCCAAAGCTGGAAGTGGCTTCCAGTTGCAGTTCCGTGCTGGATTGGATCCGAGTTTTGCGGAATGAGTCAAGCCATGATTTAGGATCAACTCTCCTCTGACTTCTTTTAGTTTCTGTTCTGCAGGGGAAAGCTTAATTATGGATTTTCCTCTCTTTTCCAAGAGGAGTTGGGACACATTTTCATCCTTTAGGGGGGTTTGATCCAAGCTGGGAACCGACAACCTGAAAATCCCGCTCTTTTTTCAATCCAGAGGTTTCAATCCCGTTGGAAAATGAGCCGGACCAGCTGAGGGCTCAGGGCCAGGCTGACACCTGGGACCCCCCTCCAGGGACTTTTTTTCTTGCAAATCAGGCATTTCTGAAGAGCCTCCAGGGATTCATTCCCAGGAAAAGGTGTGGGGATGCGATCCATGTGATCCATCATCGTCTGATTCCCTGGATGTGTCAGGTTTAAGTGGCACCTTCCTTGATAAGCCTCGCTTTGCTTTTTATTCCTCCTTGTCTATTTCTAGACATTCCTTAAAAGCCTTGTAAATGCAGTCGAGGATAAATCCCAAATAACTTCATTTAATTCCTTCGATTTTTTTTACATAAACCCACGCAAAAAACCCGAGGAATTTGAATAAAGATGGGGATCCCGGAATGTCTCAGATACCCTCTGAATTATCCAGAGGTGACAAGCACAGTGTTTGGGGTAATCCAAAAAATCGGTGGAATTCTGTGTTCCATGGGATTCCGGCTTCTTTTAATCCTCTTTGGAATTTCTAAGCTCCCGTTTGCTGCTGGATGATCCCCAAAACTCCTTTTGTTGAGTTTCTGAGTGAGGGGGGTCAGGGCTATCCCAAGAAAACAGGGATGGGGGGAAAGGATGGAGAGCAGCTCTGGGGAGAAGGAATTGGGGGTGTTGGTGGGTGAGAAGCTTCACATGACCCATCCATGTGCTCTGGTCCTGGAAATTCCCCCTATCCCAGGCTCATCCCACGGCATGGGCAGCAGGAAAGGGGAATTCTGCCCCTCTGCCCCACTCAGGTGAGATCCCACCTGGAATTCTGTATCCAGCTCTGGGGTCCAACAGCAGAAGGACGTGGAGCTGCTGGAGCAAGTCCAGGGGAGGCCGTGGAGATGCTCCAAGGGCTGGAGCCCCTCTGCTCTGGAGCCAGGCTGGGAGAGCTGGGGATGTCCAGCCTGGAGAAGGGAAGGATCCAGGGAGATCTCAGAGCCCCTTCCAGTGCCTCAAGGAGCTCCAGGAGAGCTGGAGAGGGACTTTGGAGAAGGGATGGAGGGACAGGACACAGGGAATGGCTTCCCACTGCTGGAGGGCAGGGTTAGATGGGATATTGGGAAGGAATTCTTGGCTGTGAGGGTGGGGAGGGGTTGGAATGGAATTCCCAGATAATCTGTGGCTGCCCCATCCCTGGAAGTGCCCAAGGCCTTGTTGGATGGGACTTGGAGCAACCTGGGATGGTGGAAGGTGTCCCTGCCCATGGGACTATTCCACTCAATTCCATTCCATGATTCCATCCCATTCCATTCCATTCCTTCCCGTGGAGCCCAGGACATGGTTGGGCCTGTCCTCACCATCTCCATCCCCATCACCATCAGGTTTCGGTGTTGGTGCCGCCTGTGGTTGTCACCTAGCCCAGGTTTGTTGGGGCCGGTGGTTTTGGGATGGTGCCAGAGGTGGGACCCACAGAGCTGACGCCTTTTCCCAGTGTTGAAATCGGGACAGAGGGAAGGAGCTTTGGGATCTTTGGAGTGCCAGGGAGCAGAGCTGCTCCAGCTGGACTGGGCGAGGTTGAATCCATCATTTTGGAGTTTTTGTGGGAAATGTTGCCGGGTTTGGTGGTCTAGGCGGCAGTGCCGGGCTGCGGGGTGGTCGTGCAGAAGTTCATCGCCAGGTTGGTGATTCCAGTCCATCCAGTCCTTCCCATTCCCTCATGGAATGTGCTTGGAGGGTCTGGACCCTCAGGGGTTCAGCTGTGGAGGGCTCGGGGTGGACATTGGGGTGCTCCAACCCCGGGCATGTGTTTTGCAGACTTGCTGGATTTCCCCTGGGAGCAGAAAATCAGGGATTGGTTGGAAACCCTATGGAAATTCTCTGCTTTGTGTAAATAATTCTGCGGGACTCGATGGGGGTGGAAGGAAGAGTTGTGAATGATCCCGCACTCGCTGCAAGTGCCGAGTCACGGAACCGTCGGATAGTTGGGGTTGGAAGGGACCTTGGTTGAAGTCTCTCATCTCTCCTTGTGCTTTTCCAGGCTGGAATGGGTGGGAATCATCGAGTCTTGGAACCAGGAGACTCGATGGGGGTGGAAGGAAGAGTTGTTTTTCTTCTCCATCCCGTGCTCACTGTGAGTGCTGAGTCGTGCAGCCATCGGATGGTTGGGGTTGGAAGGGATCTTGGTTGAAGTTTCCCGCCTCTCCTTGTGCTTTTCCAGGCTGGAATGGGTGGGAATCATCAAGTCTTGGACCAAGGAGACTCAGTAGGGGTGGAAGGAAGAGTTGTTGCTCTTCCCTGCCCTGGGCTCTCTGTGAGCACTGAATAGTGGAACCATTGGATGGCTGGGGTTGGGAGGGACCCTGGTTGATGCTTCCCCTCTCTCCTTGTGCTTTTCCAGGCTGGAATGGGTGGGAATCATCTTGTTTTGGACCCGAGAGACTCAATGGGGATGGAAAGAAGAGTTGTTGCTCTTCTCCATCCCGTGCTCACTGCGAGCGCCGAGTTGCAGAACCGTTGGATGGTTGGGGTTGGAAGGGATCTTGGTTAAAGTTTCCCGCCTCTCCTTGAGCTTTTCCAGGCTGGAATGGGTGGGAATCATCTTGTTTTGGAGCCGGGAGACTCAATGGGGATGGAAAGAAGAGTTGTTGCTCTTCTCCATCCCGTGCTCACTGCGAGCGCCGAGTTGCAGAACCGTTGGATGGTTGGGGTTGGAAGGGATCTTGGTTGAAGTTTCCTGCCTCTCCTTGAGCTTTTCCAGGCTGGAATGGGTGGAAATCATCGAGCTTTGGAACCAGGAGACTCGATGTGGGTGGAAGGAAGAGTTGTCAACTCACTCTTCTCCACCCTGTGAGCACCAATTCATGGAGCCATTGGATAGTCAGGGTTGGAAGGGATCTTGGTTGGAGTTTCCTGCCTCTCCTTGTTTTTTCCAGGCTGGAATGGGTGGAAATCATCGAGTCTTGGACCCGGGAGACTCAAAGAGGGTGGAAGGAAAAGTTGCTGCTCTTCTCCACCACGCTCGCGTCAAATCACGGAATCATCAGATGGTTTGGGTGACCTTCAGAGATCGCTCGGTTGACATTTCCCTTCTCTCCTTGTCCTTTTCCAGGCTGGAATGGGTGGAAATCATCGAGCCTCGGACCCGGGAGCGCATGTACGCCAACCTCATCACGGGGGAGTGTGTGTGGGACCCCCCCGCCGGGGTGCGGATCAAACGCACCAATGAGAACCAGTGGTGGGAGCTCTTCGACCCCAACACCTCCCGCTTCTACTACTACAATGCCACCACGCAGAGGACGGTGTGGCACCGTCCCCAGAACTGCGACATCATCCCCCTGGCCAAGCTGCAGACCCTGAAGCAGAACACAGAGTCGCCGCGGGCTTCCACAGAAAACAGCCCCGGCAGGAGCAGCAATGTCAGCAGGGAGGGAAGCACCAGCTCGTCCCTGGAGCAGGAGCTGGAGGGCAACGAGAAGGTGCAGGAGCAGCGGTCGAGCCGTCAGTCCAGCCAGTATTCTGTGGTGAAGGAGGAAACGGAAAGGTAAAGGTGGGATGGGTGGGATAAAATTGGGAATTCTCAATCCCGGTGGTCTCCAGGAGCAAAGAGAGGAGTCCTTATCCTGCAGGTCTTGGGCGAAGATATTTTATGGATCATTCCTCCAGCTCGACCCTTGGTGGGCCTCCACTGAGTTGCATCTTCCACAAAATGAGGAGAAAGAGGGAAAAACATCAGAAAAAGGTGTTTTTCCATCTTAGGGACAATTTAGATGTTCCCTGCAGAGAAGTTCCTTAAAGGAATGATTTCTTGGCCTCTGAAATTCATTTTTAGGATTGGAAATTTGGATTTAGAGCCCGGCGTGGTTTTAAATGATTTCCCTGGAGAAGATCTCCCTAAGGAATCGGGATGATTCATGCCACAGCCACGGCTCGTCCCACAGGCCCAGGGAGCTCCTGGCAGGGATAATTTCCCTCGGGAAGGAGAAGGGACTCAGTGCTCAATTCCCGAGGTCCATGGACAATGTTTGGAGACGTTTGTGTTGCTGCTCTGTTGTTGTTTCATCTTTCATGGGTTGTAAGCTGTGAATCACAGAATCGTGGAATGGTTTGGGTTGGAAGGACCCTTAAAATCCATCATTTTTGGATGGGACACCTCCCACTATCCCAGGTTGCTCCAGCCTGGCTTGGAACAATTCCAGAGATGAGGCAGCCCCAGCTTTTCTGGGCAACCTGAGGCAGGTCATTAATTAATGGATTTGTCTTCTCTTAATTGATGTCTTTGACCACGTTAAGGACTCAACCAGGTTGAGGAGACCAAGCAGGGGCGGAATTCCTGTTCCCAACTCCCACTCCCAATGCCTGGCACCCAGAAACTGCGGCTGGATGGGAACAGGAATTCCCAGCTCAGCAAGTGCTTTCATGTGGGACATCAGAGGCGGCCTCGGCTCCGCACGTTGTGGGGAGGTTCCACCTTCCCGAGGTCCTGGAAGAGGCTCTGATGGAATCTCTGAGCCTGGGAATGGGGGTCCTTGTGGGGCAGGGGGATTTCAGGGAGGGAGATGGGTTTGAGGTAGTTCACTGCAGGAAGATGTGGAATCACAGAGTCATGGAATCACAGAGTCGTGGAATCACGGAGTCGTGGAATCACAGAATCATGGAATGGTTTGGGTTTGAATGGGCCTTAAAGATCATGGAATTCCAGCTCCCTGCCAAGGGCAGGGACACTTTTCTCTATCCCATGTTGCTTCAAGCCCCGTCCAACCTGGCCTTGGACACTTCGAGGGATGGAGCAGCCATAGCTTCTCTGGGAATTCCATTCCAGTCCCTCTCCACCCTCACAGGGAGGACTTTCTTCCCAATATCCCATCTATCCCTGCCCCCTGGCAGTGGGAAGCCATTCCCTGTGTCCTGTCCCTCCATCTCTTATCCAAAGTCCCTCTCCAGCTCTCCTGGAGCCCCTTTAGGCACTGGAAGGGGCTCTGAGTTCTCCTAGGAGCCTCCTCCAGGCTGGACATCCCCAGCTCTCCCAGCCTGGCTCCAGACCAGGGGGCTCCATCCCTCGGAGCATCTCCGTAGCCTCCTCTGGACTTGTTCCAACATCTCCACATCCTTCTGCTGTTGGACCCCAGAGCTGGATGCAGGATTCCGGGTGGGATCTCACCTGAGTGGGGCAGAGGGGCAGAATTCCCACCTTTCTTGCTGCCCACACCATGGGATGAGCCCAGGACACGTTGATGGAGCAGGATCTCATTCCCCAAGCGGCATGAGGGGTTAACAGGGATTGAGGGATGGATTTTAACCTCCCTGGGATTTGCTGCAGGAACAGGGGTGGGATCAGCAGCTCCCTGGGGGAAGGATCATTCCCAAGGTGGGATCAGCGGCTCCCTGGGGGAAGGATCATTCCCATGGTGGGATCAGCAGCTCCCTGGGGGCATTCCCACATTGGATCCAATTCCGCCGTCAGATCCAGCACGGACACTGCAGGTCACTTAATCCTTCGTGTCCTCCACCCACACATTCCCTATTCCCAGTTCTTTGGCCTGGCAGGTGTATTATGGGATGCAAAGCCCCTGGATCAGGTGGGAGGAGGGCTGGACTCTCAAATAGAAAGGTTTAATCCCTGGAAATCTCCTGGAGGAAAAGAGGGATTCAGCCCTGGCCTGGGTTTGGCTGATGGAGGGTTGCGTGTCCTCGGATGTCCCGGAATTCCAGGTCTCTGCCTTCCCAGGGATTTGGATTGAGCGGATCCCAGGTCTTGAAGCTTGAAAAATGAAATTAAAAGTTTAAAAACTTGGATGCCACTGGAGGGAGCAGAAATTCCTGCTGGCTGGAATTCCCACCTGCATCCCTGGAAGTGACAGGGATGAGTCCCATCGGCTCAGCCGAACCATGGCTGCATCCCACTCTTGATCCTCATATCCTGGCTGGAAAAAAAAAATCACATTCCCTCATTTCCCCATCCTGGGAATGTCCAAGGCCAGGTTGGACGGGGCTTGGAACAGCCTGGGATAGTGGAAGGTGTCCCTTCCCATGGAAAGGGCTGGAACTGGATGATCATGAAGGTCCCTTCCAACCCAAACCATTCCATGTTTTTCCATGAGTGTTTTGCCAGATCTTGGTTGTGTTTCTCACAGATGATCCAGAAGCAGGTGGAAAGGAGCTCCAGAGGTTTCCTGGTGGAACCTCCCAGTCCAAGTTTCATCCCATAAAGTCTTATTTAAAGATTTCTGGATAAGCTCAATTTATCCAGATTTCTGGATAATCTGATCGGAAAAGGGAATTTGGGGTAAGTGGGGAAGTTTTTATTGGAATTCATACCTGGAGCTTCCCTTAAAATTTAGGATTTAGGAACCAGAGCATCTCCAAGTTCTGTTGGAGGTGCTGGAGGCTGCTCCCAATCCATTCCTCACATCCATGGGGATGTTCCATCCCACCCGTGTGGGTCAGGGATGCGTCAGCCCTTGGAATCCACAGGGACTTTGCTGTTGCCAAGCACCTGGATCCCGCCGGAATCACCTCATGGTGAGGTGGGATTTAATTAGCAGCCAGATCTGGGAATCATCCCTGGGATCTCAACAGCAGCTTTGTTCTGGTGGTCAGCAGAGCCTTCCCAGCGGGATTTTCCAGCCTTTCCCTGGAGTTTTCCATGCTTGTCTTAAAATTGTGGCTTTTCTCCAGAGCGGGACTTGACAGCCATGAAATCTCGGAGCGGGAACGTTGGCCAGATTTTGCGTCAGGTCACTGGGATTTTCCACGCTGTTGGGAAGTGTCTGAGGTTATTGGGCCATGCAGGGCTTGAAATCCTTGGAGAAGGTGTCAGGCAGGGAGAGAGAAACCTTTTCCATGGAAAACTCGGCTCTGCCCTTGCTTCTCCGAGGAGGAATTTCAAGTGGAAGCTTGAAGGACAAGGAAGTGGATCTTTGGCCATCAGGAGTTTTCATTGGACCAAACCACAGGAATCTTGGAATATGAAAGGTCTTTACCCAAATCCCATCTGCTGGGAAATTGTGTCCAAGTTATTCCTCAGGATTCCCACTTTTTTTTTTGCACCTCCCGATTCCAAAGGCACCTGGATATCAGAGAAGATAAAACACAGCATTTAAATCTTCCTGGATTAAGTGTGGCTGAGCTGGAATATCCAAGGGGGGATTCCCTTAAAATCCAATCCCTGGAATACACCCACTGGAGCTCTCTGGGATTAAATCCCGCCTGCAGGCAGCAGCTGCTTCCTGACTCCAAAAGATCCTAAAAAAAGCAGCATTGTGGAATAAAAGATGCCTCAAACCTCTAAAATATCTAATTTGAGTGTCCCACGATTTTTCCTTGGAATTCTCTCCATTTATTTCCTTTCCCGGAAGGTGTTGGGAAGAACCTGCCGTGCCCGGCTTTGGAAAACAGGTGGATCAATGACATAAATCTCCGCAGCATCTGCTGCCCGAGGATTTTCCAGGTCCCTGCAGGGATTCCCAGCCTTCCTCCAAGACGAGCCTCCGGTGGGAAGAGAAACCCAGGACTTGCTCCGGAAAACCACGTGGAAGGACCATGAAGTGGATCCTCAAGGCCTTCCTTCCCAATGTCCTGCTCCAGGAGGAGCTTAAGGCTTGGAATTCCAGGTATTTCTTCACCCAAATGTTGGATTTTCCCGGCTGGATGACATTTCGTGGTGTAAGGAAAGAGCTGGCAATGCCCAGCCTGGAGAAGAGAAGGATCCAGGGAGACCTCAGAGCCCCTTCCAGTGCCTAAAGGGGCTCCAGGAGAGGTG
>VWZW01007469.1:78995-104756 GCA_013397115.1 Edolisoma coerulescens
ACAGGGAATGGCTTCCCACTGCCAGAGGGCAGGGATAGATAGGATATTGGGAAGGAATTCTTCCCTGTGAGGGTGGCGAGGGGCTGGAATGGAATTCCCAGAGAAGCTGTGGCTGCCCCTGGATCCCTGGATGTGTCCAAAGCAAGGTTGGAGCAATCTGGGATAGTGGGAGCTGTCCCTGCCCATGGCAGGGGTTGGAAGTGGATGGGATTTTTCCTTCCAACCCAAACCATGGGTTGGATCGTTTGATGAAATTTTTCCATGAAATTTCCATGATTTGATGAAGTTTTTGCTCCACCACGAGAGAAAAAAAAAAAAAAAAAAAGGAGGAATTTTTAAAATCCTGGAATTGTTGATCCTGTTGAAACTTCCATATGGATCTGGATCAGCCCTAAAAACCATCATCCATCCCATCCCTTAAGGACAAAGAGGAATTTCTCCATCTTGCCAGTCCCTGGTGCTGTGGGAACCTCATCCTGTTCCCAGACCACAGCATTCCACTGCAAATCCTTCTCTTCCCGATGTTTTATCCACGGGGTGGATTGGCAGAGCAGGAGATGCGGAGCACCGACGTCTCCCTGACTCCGGTGGCTGGGAAAACCACCACAGGCTCTTCCTACCCTTGGAGCAGGCTCCAAGGAATCCCAGTCACTGCTGCCAGTCCAGGGAAGGGAATGTTGGAGGAAATGGTTGGAATTCTTGAAATCCAGGCTTTTTTTCTCCCTTTTATTTGAGGTGGAACAGCCTCATCCCTGCTTTTTTTCCAGTTCAATCCCCCTGGGACAACTTCCACAAAATCCCAGGTTGCTCCAAGCTCCATCCAACCTGGCCTTGGACACTTCCAGGGATGGGGCAGCCACAGATTCTCTGGGAATTCCATTCCAGTGTTTCTTTCTTTGCTCTTTCCTTTCCCATTTTCACCTCTGCTAGACACACCTTGCACTATCCAAGGATTCATGTCCTCAGGACATGGAATTATCTCCTCTTTCCATCCTTCCGGAATCCACGACAAGGAGCTGAATCCATCCCAGCTGAGTTGTCCTGAAGATTTTTTGTAATTTAAGGATCACCAGGAAATTCCCCGGCTTCGGACTCCTCCCCTGGTTCCACGAGAGCCTAAATTTCCCAAACCATGAGGCAGGATGTTGGGAAGGATCCCAAATTCAGTCTTCCAATGGTTTTTTTGTCTTGTTTTATCCCAGGTTTTGACTTATTCCCACCCATTTCATGGCAAAAATCCAGCTCCGTGCTCCGAGTGGATATCCCTGTCCATGGCAGAGGAGTCAGAATTCCATGGTCTTTGAGGTCCCTTCCAATGGTTTGGGTTGCTCCAAACCCCATCCAACCTGACCTTGGACATTTCCAGGGATGGGGCATTGCCAGAGCATGACAGATGTCTTTGATAGGATTTCCCAGCATTCCCAGATTTATCCAAATATTTGATTTCCCCCACAGGAGATTTTCCTACTCAACAATTCCTTCGGCTCCAACTTCCTTCCCCTTTTCCCAGTACTGGGGGTGCTTCAACAGTGCCAGGTCTCATCCCACCCCTCTGGGTGAGTTCTGCATGGAATTAAGGTTGGAAAAGACTTCCAAGATCCTTGAATCCATTTTCCAGGCTCAACGGCTCCTTCCTTAAATTCAATTCCTCACCGTGATCCTTGAGTTTGTTGAGACCACGAAGCTCTTGGTGGATGAACCATCCGAAGAAACACGCGGATATTTGGGGATAACCAGCGGAAAACACATTCCCAGCATAAACCAAACAAGATTTAACTCCCCTTCCTCATTCCATCCTCAAATATTTTCCCAGAAGAATGCTCATATCTGGCATTTCTCGCTCCGAGCCGGGATGGAAATCGGAGGCGAAGCTTTCGCTCCTGTTGCTTTTTAATATCCTTTCCTTGAATTCCCCACTTCCCATTGCGAAACACAGCTCGGGATTAGACGGATATTTGCCTAATTCCTCCGAGCGCTTGCGTCGGTGGCCAGCCCCAAAATTCCGGTTACATAACTCCAAAGAAAACCATCTTTGAAGTTTTATTGGAAGCGGGGGCTGTAATTAAGAGTATGAAGCCTTGCAGGGCCCTGATTAGAGCCGAGGATTAGGAGCCGGGATTTCATTTCTATTCCTGGCTTTGCCATGGAGCTGAGCTATTTCAGGCCTCTCACTTTCCCTGATTTTCCAAAAGCTGTGGAATGGTGCCACTTCCTGTTCCAGGCGAGGGAAAAAAAAACCTCCTGGATTTGTTGATTTTTAAAAAAAAATTCCTTAGGTTTTGTTGTTCTGCCAGAGGTTGCCGGGATAAAGCTGCCAGGGATAAATTTGTGTCCATGCCGGAGGCTTTGTAATCCATGGTTTAGGGAAAATTATTAAGGGAAAGTCAACTTTATTAATGTAGAATCATCTTGATTAATGGAAAAGCACGTTTATTAGTGGAAAATCACCTTTTCATTGGAAAATCATCTTTATTCATGGAAAATCACCTTTTTCATTGGAAAATCACCTTTATTCGTGGAAAATTATCTTTATTAATGGAAAATCACCTTTGTTATTGCAAAATCACCTTTGTTAATGGAAAATCACCTTTTTATTGGAAAATCACTTTGGTATTGGAAAATCACCTTTATTCATGGAAAATCACCTTTATGCATGGAAAATCATCTTTTTTATTGGAAAATCCCCTTTATTAGTGGAAAATCACCTTTTTATTGGAAAATCACCTTGATTACTGGAAAATCATCTTTATTCATGGCAAATCACCTTTGTTCATGGAAAATCATCTTGATTAATGGAAAATCACTTTGGTGCTGGAAAATCACCTTTTTTATTGGAAAATCCCATTTATTCATGGACAATCACCTTCAAAGTGTCCCGAAAAGGCTTTGGATATACCCCTCATCCTTGTGTCCAAGCTGGGACATCGGAATCCAGGGACACGACTTGATGGATAAAAACTGGATCGTCCAGCTCAGAGGGTGGTGGTTAAAGGTTCATTCCCAACCCAGTGGTTGGCTCCTCCCAGGCCCATCCCGGCTCCTCTTCCGATCCATATCCTTATCAATAATCCGCAGAGCAGACGGGAGTCACCCCTGTCTCCAGACAGGCTTGAGGGCAGGGCTGGAGCTCAGAGGGATCCTATGGATTGAGGACAGGTTGGGAAGAACTTCCTGAAGCTCAGCAAGGCCGGGTATAGCCACAGGATGGACAAACCAGTGGCTTTCCCAAAACCAGTGGATTCCCGAGGATCCAGGAATCCCAGGAAGTGTTATCCCAAGTGCAGGTGAGCAAGGGAAGTTCGGAACACCTCGGTAGGTCCAGGGAAGATTTAACCCTCATTTGACCACAACTGGGACACCTCAGGTGGTTCGGTGTTATCAGAAACCTGAAAAACCTGGGAGAATCCAGTGGGGAATCGCCAGGATGGTCAGGCTGGAGCACAGGATGTGTGAGGAGAAAATGAGGGAGCTGGGCTGGCTTTGCCTGGAAAAGGATTCTGGGGAGACCTCAGGACATTTTTCCAAAACCAAAGCTGGGTTTCCAAACCGGTCGGGTTTAATTAAAACTGGTTTTGTTTCCTGTGATCAGCTCCGTGTGATTTTATCCATCAGGATTTCTGGGATGCAACCCAGTGCCTGTAGCCCTGTGTTTGTGGAAGCCCTTGGTGCCCACTTCAGAAATTCATTTGGGTTGAGCTTTCTGGATTATCCCGATTATTCCAGGTTGGCCCAAGCCAGGTTGGGTGGGAATGTCCAGCTTGAGGACACAAACTGGGTCAAGGTGGACATTGCAGGAAGGACCTTAAACATGGAATGGTTTGGGTTGGAAAGGACCTCAAAACCATCCAGTTCCACCCCCATTCCATGGGCAGGGCCACCTTCCACTATCCCAGGTTGCTCCAAGCCCCATCCATCCCGGCCTTGAATATTCCAGGGATGGAGCATCCACAGATTCTCCCGTGCCGGTGTTTCCCCACCCTCAGTGTAAAATTCCTCCTTTAATCCAATGGATCTGTTAGTCAAGCAAAATCCATAAGGATTTGGCTTAAAAACCTTGGAAAAACAGCTGGAGCGGGGCAGGCCAAGGGTTGGGGCCACGCTCCGTCGCATTCCTGCCTGTGGGAAGCCGGAACAGCAGGAATCCAGCAGTGCTGCTGTTTAAATATTAACAGGAATTAACTGGGAATCCTGCTCCCGTCTCTCCGGCCAATTCCACACCCGCCGCTTCCAGAGGCTGCTCATTAATGCTGAAACCTCAGCCGGTGGCTTTTAATGATTCCCAAAATCTCAGCTCATCCCTGGAAAAGCAAGTGCAGCCAGCTCGGCCACCCCTGGGAATGTGCAACCACCACTCCGTCCTCCCGCAGATCCCTGCGGAGATTCCCTGCCCGGCTCCCACCATGCTGCCTCCAGCCCAAGTCTTTGGGATGGATTCACTCATCCATCAATTCTGTCTGCACAGAAACCTCGTCAGAGATGGTCCAGAGGAGGCCTGGAGTTCCTTTGGACAGGGGATAATTAATGCTGATGGGAAATGAAACAGCGGGAGAAAGGATGGATGGAAACCAAGCCGTGGCTCTGATGGATTGGGAATATCTTGGAACTCCGAAAAGCTCCAAGAAAACCAACCCGTCCTTTGGCTCGGCCAAAATAAGGGATGGAGGAGCATGCGGAGCTTGATCCTGGAACCTGGAACAAAAACCTGGGATCTGGAGGAGTGGGAATTCCCTTCTGGAGGGGTGCGGCAGTGGAAGGAGCTGTTGGTCCATCCCACGAGGCCACAGGGAATTCCTGTGTCCATTGGGTTTCACCGTCCCATTTTGGCCATGACCTGGTACCGGGGGAGCTTTTAGAAGGAAAAACCAGTGCTCCCACCAGACTTTCCCCTGGAATGCTGCTGTATGGGGTGGAGGGTGGACCACTGGGAAGCAGATCCATAGGGAAGGACTTTAAACAACTCCTGAACTCTCCTGGAATGGTTTGGAAGGGACCTTAAAGCCCATCCAGTTCCACCCCCTGCCATGGGCAAGGACACCTCTCGCTATCCCAGGTTGCTCCAATCCCTGTCCAGCCTGGCCTTGGACACTTCAAGGGATGGATCTGGGATCCATCTGAATTCCATCACAGATCTGGGTACAGCGCCGGGATCAGAGGTGATGCCTTTCTCTTGGGAATGCTGGAGGAGGAGAAGGAAATCCATTCACATGCACTGGAGAGGAAAAAGGGATTAAGCAATTCCACACAGCCATAATTCCAGGGCTAAATCCCATTAAAATTAGCTTTGACAGAAGCTTAATTTTATTGCCTCTTGCTCGACTCAAATTTTTGAGCTTTATCCTATTAGGAAGATTTGTTTCTTTTCCCTCTTTTTTTTGTTCCCCAAACCAACATTGGATCCAAATTTTATTAACGTGGGAGTCTTAACGTGGACACGGGGGGGTGGAGGGGGCAATTGTAAGGCCCTTTTTTTTGGAAAACTGCTCGGAATAAAGTTATTTCTCCAGATGTTTTCTGATTATTTGCTCCATGTTTCCCAAACGGGACCAATTCCAAGCACATTCCTGATGGGAATGGCTGTTAAGGCAAAAATAAACCTTTTTCTCTGCTCATTGGTAGTGAGGATGGATAATACTGGAAAGACGATGATCAATACCCGGTTTTGTGCCGTTTTGGGAAGCGTTGGAGGGTCTTGGCATGGATTCACAGCCGTTGGAAAAGCGTAGAGCCAAAAACATGGATCAAGCATGGGTTTGATCCTACAGGAGAGGCTTTAAGTCCTTCTTGAATCCCACAAAACCCTTCTTGGACTCCAAGTCCACGTTGAATTCCCAAGTCTTCAGTGAACCCCACCAAGTCCAAAAATCAGCTTGGAAATTCCATCCTGCGCTTCCAGATGATTTTTTCCCGTGTTTTTCCAAGTGTGTTTCCAAGTCTGGTGTCTCTTGGAGTGGGTTGGTGGTGTGACCTTCTCCATCTTCTGGGAACAAGGGCTCTGCAGGCTCAGATTCAGATGAAAATGTGGCAAAAAGGGGTTTTTTGGGGATTTGCCTGTTCCCACTTCGGCTCTGACCATCCGAGGTTGTTGAGGAGCGGGAGTGGCATCGAGGGGATGGAGCTGGGAGATGTTTGGGATCTGCTCAGATGTTTTCAGGGAAAATTTGGTCTTCAAAGGGTTGGACAATGGTCATCATCTGGCCAACAATCAATGACTCCAAGCTCGAGCAGGTCCCGGGAGTAGATCCAGATGGAGCCCATCCCGATTCATCTCCATTGATCCTAAAGGAGACATTGAGGTTGCTCTTGGTAACTCCCTGTTCACCATTCCTGTTTTCCAGTTCGTCACCTTCCGGAGTGTTTGAGAAGGAATATGACATTTATCGGGACTACAGTGCGGAAGGACAACTCCTCCACTACAGGTAGCCGGAATTTCCCTCTGGAATCGGGGTTGGGATGGGGCAGGCAGAGGACAGCGGGGCAGTGAATGACACTGATGTTTTATTCCCGTTCTTCCGATCCTTCTCCTCATCCCTTCCCTTCATGTGTTGCTTTCAGGCCCTTGAGGAACTCCAAAAGTCCTCAATGAACCCCAAAAGTCCTTCTTGGACCCCAGATCCTCATTGAACTCCCAAAATTTTCACTGAACCCCCAAAATCCTCATTGAACCCCAAAAGTCCTCCTTGAACCTCCCCAAGTCCTTGTTAGACCCCACCAAGTCCTTCTTGGATCCCCCAAGTCCTCATTGAACCCTAAACATCCCTGTTGAACCCCAGAAATCTTCACTGAACCCCAAAATCCTAATTGAAACCCATTGAGTCCTTGTCAAACCCCAAAAATCCTCACTGAATCCCCAAAATCCTCACTGAATCCCTAAAGTCCCTCACTGAATCCCTAAAGTGCCTCTTGAACCCCTCCAAGTCCTTGTTGGACCCCACCAAGTCCTTCTTGAATCCCCCAAGTCATCATTGAACCCCACCAAGTCCCTGTCAAACCCCAAAAATCCAAGATTTTTGGGTAAGGACAGATTTTGGGGATTTATGGAGTCACTCCCTGCCAGGGTGCTCCGGGTTTTGGTAAACCCCCAATTCCTGGTTTTTTTCTGGAACTGGGGATGAGTTGAGGCATCTCCAGCTCTTCCATTGCTTTCCATGCTGGAAATGGTGACCAGGAAGGGCACGATGCTCTTCATCCCTTTTCCCGGCATGTTTTCCTCCTGTTCCAAGCTGGCCAGCCCAGTGTGCCGTGATCTCCATCCCGATCCAAGATACGTGCGAGTAGGAAATACCCTGGTGGCGCTGGCCACGTTCCATCCCCCCTTTCCCTGGAATTCACCACTGCCGAGTGACCTCCCAGGAGCATCAGAATTAATTGCCACTTATGGAAGAGAGGGAAAAAATCCCAGCTTTCCAAGAGGGAAAACCGAGAGGGCGATGGGATTGGGTTTTTCATCCTCACCGGCTGAACGCTCTCCTTGAGCGCGGAGAGAATCCGTGGACAACCTGATCCCACCCACGAGCTGGGTGGATGCAATTCCCAGGAAGAGTGGGAAGGAGTGAGGTTGGGAAGCGTGGAGCTGTTTGGTTGGGAAACAGGGATTTCAGGGGCCTCCTCCTCTTTGGCATTGGATTGGCAGCGGGAGATGAGCCAGAATCCGGCAGGATTTGCCGGGACAACGCAGATTCGGGCTGGTGGCCTTGGCCACCCAGGCAATTAAAAGCTTCAGTGTCACTGCACACATGAGCTCAGCTGCACTGCAGGAGATGCCTCCGTCTTCCCAATCCCATAAAAACCCACGGAGCAGCCCTCGCCACCCTTCCCCCAGCCGCCAGCAGCCACGGAGCTAATTAGCAGCTTTGCTTAATTAGCTGTGAGTGGACTTCCTTCTGGAAGAACGAGTCTCACGGAGCTGGAGCCGGCAGAGCTCCATGGGGTGGGATTTTGGTTTAACCCCGTGAGTGCCAGGAGCTGGAATCAGAGCTCGTGATTAATTCCTGCTAATGGGATTAATTAGAAGGGGAAAAATTAATCGTGGAATCACGGAATGGTTTGGGTGGGACCTCAAAGATCATTCAGGGACAACTAACACTATCCCAGGTTGCTCTAAGCCTTGTCCAACCCGGCCTTGGACACTTCCAGGGATGGGAAGGGTGGTGCTCCAGGACCTTTGGACAGGGATTGGGGTGGTCTCCGGTTGTCCCATGGGCTCATGCCAACATGGAGATGGCAAATTTGGAGTAGGATGGAATCCAAAGACTCCACATGGAGTAGGATGAGCCCTCAAACACTTCCGCTGGAGCTGCCCCAGCTCCCTCAGATCCATCCACTTCCAAACACTGTCGCTCTTTCGGACACGAATAAGCACGCGAGACACAGCTTGTCAGGTCAAAGCAGCCAGGGCAGCGAGGCCAGGAAAAGCCCTGACCTCTGCCCTCCGTCGTTTATTTTATATGTTCTTAGAAACTACCGTGGATTGGAGGATGAAGATTTCCTCCTCTCAATCTCACTGGTCAATGGAAGTGTCTATCATACAAAGTCCACCTAGCAAAGGAATGCAAAACAATCCAGGCACGGTTAGCAAAACATGAGCATGTTTACAGAAAGTGCGTGAGAAACTATTCACAGAGATTGCAAGCTGAAGAACTGCAAAATGCAGGGCGACATCACACCATGCGTGAAATGATCCTGGAGGTTCCAGGATCAGCTGGAAAATCAGGTCTGCAACCCAACAGCTTTCACAGGCCATTCCACCCCTCTTCTCCTTGAGTCTGGCATTAATTCCAGAGGTTTTCCTCTGGAAAATGGCAGAGGGACACAGGATTGAGTCCCACAACACATCCACAGTTCTCTGGTGGATGGGAAAGCTTGGTGAGACCCAGGTCATGGTTCCTGCCTTCCTCCATCCCCTCTGGCTGGGAAAGGAGAAACTGGAGAACTCCCAGATGTTGGGACACAGTGTGGGATCAAGGTGGCTTGTGAGGAGAAGCCGGATCTTGACTGAGAAATCCCGTGGGATTCAGCTGGGAGAACACCCACATCCGTGGAATCACCATCACCTCCAGGTGCAGCTCTGAGGTTCAGCTCCCTGGATCACCCCAGGAGCTGCAGCAATGTCCTCGGGATCAGGGAAGGATTTTTCCGCTTCCTTGACAGCCCTGGCTCAGAGCTCCTGGCCAACAATTTCTCTGGGAGATTTTTCCAACATAATGAAGATTAGTGGGAGTCATTAAGAGGATGACGTCATGCTCCATCTGCCTGCAAGGCTTTTGTTGGGACGCCATGAAATCCCAAATCCCATCATTCAGTCAATCACGATCCCTGCCCTTAACCCTTTCCCTCTTCATTCCCTCTGGATTTGTGGTCCCCGGAGCTGCTTCGTGTCCTCATTCTCTTGAGGGAGCTGAACTCTTTGCTAATCCAGAATCAATCTTCCCATTGGGAAATCCGCTTGTTTATGGGAGAAATCCCAAATTTCTGTCTTCATCCCATGGTTGCGTTGGCCAATCGATGGATGGAAGGTCCAAGGCTGCTCGAGCTGGCCTTCAGGCCAGGAACCTTCAACATCAAGGACTTTCTTCTCTCTTTCTCCTCCTGACAGCGGTGATGGCACGAAAGTGCTCCAAAGCCATGGTGAATCCCTCATTCCAGGCTTTGGAGCTGGAGAAGGTGCCTTGTTGTGTTCCAGCTCTTTGTAGAGAGTTGGGATGTCCAATCCATGAGCAGGGAGAATCCTGGTTCTTCCATGGGATTTAGGAGAGCAGGATCACGGCTGCTTCACCTGCACGGGATCCTCGGCTTGGTCTTCCTGAATTTCTCCTGAACCTCCACATCCAGGAGTGTTTAAAGAGGTCTTTGATCTTCTCATGGCCAACAGGAATTACATCATAGCAAGAAATTAGGGAAATTGGGAGAGAATTGGGGTTGGCTCCCAAAAATCCTGGCACCACCTTTCAGAGCTCCACAGGACCTCGTGAGGAGGCACCTGAGGTGGTTTCAGAGGTGGGTTGGTGTCTGCCGGGGTTTAGGAGGTGATCGTGGTGGTGGGGCCACCTCTGTTTTGGGAGACAACTTGAATTTGCCAAAAATGTGTCATTTTCCAGCTGTTTTCACCTCTTGGCTCTCACAGGAGTTGCTGGATTCATCTCCAGCCATGGGAATGTTCAGTGTCCAAATCCTTCTCTGGCTACGTTCAGGCCTTCTCCATCTGGATTTGTTGTCCTAGTGCCACACGGATGCAGGGAATGGGTGTAATTTGGCCAAGAGTTGTGTGAATCCAGGCCCAAAATTCAGGAAGAGACTTGCAGGAGCTTTGGAGAAACCTGGGAAGGAGGTGAGGAACCACCATGCCGGATTTTGAGCGCGATTCTGACCGAGAGTTAATGAATGTGACCATTCCCGATTTTTAGAGGTCAATCTGTTCCCTGGTTCCCTTGGAAGTGAGGAAGAGGAGCAGAACTGACACCAGTGATTCCCTGGGATGAAAATCCCATCTTTTGGAAGAGAAGGGATGAGGGTTGATGGTTGTTCTTGGGGGTATCGCGGTGATGGGACCTCCTGGGCTGGGCCCTCTGCCCAAGCCTTGTCCAACCTGGCCTTGGACACTTCCAGGATGGAGCAGCCACAGCTTCTCTGGGAATTCCATTCCATTCCAGCCCCTCACCACCCTCCCAGGGAAGAATTCCTTCCAGTATCCCACCTAACCCTGCCCTCTGGAATGGGAAGCCATTCCTTGTGTCCTGTCAGAGAGGAATGATTCAGGCCAGAGATTCCAAGAGGTTGAAAGGCTTTGGCGTAGAGAATGCACTCCGGGGAATGCGAAATCCACTCGGAATAGGCAAGAGCTGAAAAATCACCATTTTTGGAACTTCTCGTCGCACTCCCAGAGCCAGCAGGAGTAGATTCCCTATTGATCGGCTATTTTGGGAAATGTCACTCCTGGGCTCTTTGTACTTCCCAGCTGATTCCTCATCATGAGAAAAGCTCTTCTGTGCTCCTTTCCCAGCATTCCCTCCTCCCTCTCCAATCTGGAAAGATCTCCTCTTGTTTTCGGTGACATTTGGATTTCAGGAAAGAGGCTATTTTTGGGGGATTGCTTTAATTGGGATGAGCAGCCCCGATTGGCTCTCGGGAACGTGGCGTCCCTACAGGCATCCGTGTCCTCCGTGCCCAGATGTATCGGTCTTGTGCTTCCTCCTGGTGGGTCCCTGATGGGATTGATCCCAGAAGGGCTCGCTGGAGACCCCCCGGCCATCATGGATGTCCCAAACCAAGAGGACACAGTGGGTGGTGTGGCCTGGGGAAGGTCCACCCCAGGTTGACCTTCAGCAAGGTCAACTTGACCATCAGCCAAGTGACTCATCAGGAACCATCATCAGAGTTTGTTTTGGTGTTTCCTCATCATTCTTATCCCATAAAATCTTTTGGTTATGGATTCATGGCCTCCAACGTCTCCACCTGACCATCCCACCATGTGATGTTCAAACAGCTGCCGGAAAACGGCAAAATTTCATCCTCCCAGCCCTGCTTTTCCTGAAAAAAATGGGAATGGGATGGTGAGGCATGGGATGGGTCATTAACTCCTTCTTGTCTTGATCAGCTTCCATGGATGTTAATTAGAGGCAATGCCACTGGAGCAGCAGAACACTGGAGATGTTTCATGGAGACATCCGATGTTGAGGGCTTGGAGCTAGAAGTGATCCCATAGCGCCATCCGGAGACAGGGATTGGACAATCCCTGAGAGTTTCACCTTCTCCTGTTGGAAAAATAATAGGAATTTTTTTTTAATGATATTTTGACTGGTATAATCCTTTGGGAATATTTTAGTTGGAAAATAGAATTGTGTGCAGAGGAGCTTCAGGAGATCTTGGACATCCATCAAACCAAGCTTCGACATCAACAGGGATTGGCTGAAAGCTGGGATTCGGCATTCCCATTGCTCCAAAATTCCCCCAAAAAGACCAAACCAGATTTTCCCCTTCCTGGATATCCCATGGATCGTGTTGTGTCCATCAAATCGTCCTTGTGGTCCCATCACGGGTGTTCAGCAGGAGACAAATTCATCCTGTTGGTGGGAATGTTGTACCTTCGCCATGGTTCCTTCATGGTCAAAGACCTGGATCATCCTGGGAAAAGGTTGGAGGGTTTTGGAGCTCCCATCTGGAGCTGCCAGGCCCTCGTTGTCCCACCGGGAGTGGAATGGGATGTCCATGAATACGGATGAATCCATCTCCTCCTGATCCAAACAACCTCTTCCAGCTCCACTTCCTGGTGGTTTTCCCATCAGAGGGACCCATCAGCCCATCCCACCCAAGGAGAAGGAGTAGGAGACCCTTAGGTCCTTGGAAAACTTGATCCCAGCACTCACCTTCTTCCCAAATATCCATTTTATTGCCCAAATTCCACAGATTTCACCTGACTCATTCTGGTTTTTCTAGGGATCAGCTTCAACCAATCAAAAGGCTTCCTAAAAAAAATGAATTCCAAGGAGGAAGTGACACTTCCAGCCTCCTAAAAATGGGAAGAGGGATTGGAAGTGTGGAAGAAGGGTTGGAGAGGCCATGGTGGGGTTGTGAGAACCCCAAATCCCACAAAAGTTGAGAAATGAGCGCTTGAGCAGGAATTTAAACTTCCAGGTGCAGTCTAAACCCTGGGATATTGATATACACGGAATTCCATAGAATTCCCTATGAATTTTTGGGAACAGCACTACTCACAGGTGAAGAGCAGCAAAACCTTAAAGGATGGAGGATTTTAGGATTTCATCCCGTTTTCCTATCGCTTAATTTAGTTATAAATTAGCATAAAATAGGAGTTTTTCCATGATTATAAGGGCTGGATTTCTGTCCTAAGGACATTTTTCCAGCTGGAAAATTCCAGATGGATCATGGGAGGCTTCAGGTGGAAGCCTGGACGTCTTCAGGCTCTGCTGCTCACCTTTCTCAGCATTTTTCACAGAGATATTTGTGCTGCCAGAGCGGCGCCAGGCACCGTGCCAGGCACAGGGGAGGTTTTTCCACCGCCGGCTCATCCCTGACCCCGGACTTCCCAGCGGGATGCGCTCGGAGCAGGCTGTTCTGGCGGTGCCCAGCTGGGAGGGAAGGGGGGCTGGGCTGCTTCCCTCATTCCCATCCCAGTTTAGCCCTGGAAAAGGGAATCTTAAGCTCAGGTGGAAGGTGGAGGGAGAAGATGCTCCCAAATGCTGCGGCTGAGGGAGGAAGGTGAGGAAGAGCGAGGGCACGGTGGGAATTTGGGATGGCACAAGGACACGGTGGGAATTTGGGATGGCACAAGGAGCTGGGATGGTGGGAGGTGCCCAGGGATCCTTTGCTTTTCCCGTGCTGGCAAATCCCGGTGCATTCCATCGGAAACCGATATTTGAATTAATCGTTCGAATCAGGGCTTTTTCCCTTTCCTCAGGGAGGGGAAAATCCACTAAATCCCAGCTCTAAGTTTTAATCTTCACCTGCAAAGTCTAAATGACACCGGGGCAGGGGAAGAGATCTTGGAAAAATGAGTGGTTTTGGGAATATTGTTGTTTTTAAACCTCCTTTGGAGAAGCGCCGCTGCGTCATTCCGTTAAAAACCTGGAAAATGCCAGGTTTTTAATGGATAATTAGGGTATTTATATCCTAAAAATTATGATCATTCCTCTTAAACCCAGCTGTGATTTATTCCCTTAGTCTCACCTTGATGGAGTGGAGCTGCCCCTCGACTCCGTTAAAAGCGTCAGGAATGTAAAAATCCCTCATTTAGGTTGTTCTGAATGGGGTTTGAAGGTATTTTGAGCTGTGGATGGTCGGAATTCTCGCCGGCATGAATAATGATATGCAAATGGGGNTGTCTCCAGAAAAAAACAACTGGAAGCAAAGGAATTTCTGGATGAGGGAGACAGGTTGTTCACAGAGCGCGCGGAACCGGAGGTTTCTCCTCTCCCCTCCATCGCCGACTTCCCGAAGGTTGGAAGAAGATCAAGGAGGAGGCATCGGAGCAGGGAAGGAGATTTAAGAGAACACGGGAAAAAAATCCTCCCCTAAAATGGACGGAAATTAATGTGGGAATGATGCAAATTTCCGAAGAAATCAATTTCTCCGACAGGAGATTGAGAGGGATTTGGGAAGCGGTTTGTCACGGAAATGTACGGAGCCGGTAAAATCTTCTCCACGCAGAGAAAACAGCAGGGAGAACCCGGTGCCAAGCCAGAAATAACAGGAATACTTGGAATTTCTGCCACATGCCCCGTGCCAGGAGGGCGGCCGGGCCTTGCTCTCCTCTCCAGCATCCCTTGAATTTCTCAGAGCGGCCGCACCGCTTGTGGGCAGCGATTTAAGCACAAAAAGGGCCTTTTTGGGATTCCTTTTGTGGGCAGAAAATTCCATTTATTCCACGGCAGAGGTTTTTTTTGGTGTTTAGCCATAATCCAGGGCAGCACGATGGAGCTTTCAGGAATATTGCTTCCCATTATTTAATATTTGGATTGAAAGCTTGGCCCAGAGAAGGTGATTTGACAGCAGCGCCGCTGCTCTGTTGGGGATTTTTATTCGGATCCGCTGCTGCCAGATGCTGCCGGCTGGAATATTAATGCCAGCTGCAAAGCTGGGAATTAAGCAGTGGTTTCACCTGGTTTGAGTTAAAACACCTGGATTTAGGAGGGATTCGTGTTCGGCTAGGGGTGGGGAAAGAGTGAAATTGTGGATTTCTGCCAGGGACTTCCAGAGCATCTCATTCCAACCCTTTTCCATGGGCAGGGACATCTTCCACTATCCCAGGTTGCTCCAAGCCCCGTCCAATCTGGCCATGGACACTTCCAGGGATGGACCAGCCACAGATTCTCTGGGAATTCCATTCCAGGGCCTCATCAGCCTCGCGGGGCGGAATTCCTTCCCAATATCCCATCTATCCCTGCCCCCCGGCAGTGGGAAGCCATTCCCTGTGTCCTGTCCCTCCATTCCTTGTCCCAAGTCCCTCTCCAGCTCTCCTGGAGCCCCTTTAGGCACTGGAAAGGGCTCTGAGGTCTCCCTGGATCCTTTCCTTCTGCATGCTGGACATTCCCAGCTCTCCCAGCCTTTCTCCAAACCTTGGAGCATCTCCATGGCCTCTTCTGGACTCACTCCAGCAGCTCCATGTCCTTCTGATGTTGGATCCCAGAGCTGGATGTGCGAAGCTTTTCCCCCTTGGGCGCAGCTGGAGTTTGAATTCCTTGTCTGAGTGCAATAAAAAAAGTGGGAAAAGGAGAATCAGGAAGCAGAAGGGTAATGGGGATGTGGCTCAGGAGCTCCAAGCAGAGGATGTGATCCATCACTCCCTGGCTTCCAAGACCATCTCCCAAGGGTTGGGAACGTTGTTTGCAGATGGTGAAGAAACCCAAAGGCAGCCGCTGCCGGTGGTAAAATTCCTGGCACGAGCGGCTCCGGGTGGGATGTGCTGCCTGGATCTGCTGGGAATCCTCTGTGGCTCTTCCCTTTTCTTTCCTGACAATTTTTGGGATCTGTGTATAAAAATTGGGTTATTAATGAGGATTAAAGACTCACAGGTCTTCCAGAAGAAACAGGGAATGATCCGAGATCCTTGTGCATAATTTGGGCAGGAAAAGCAGATTTTTCAGGAGCAGAGCAAGGTTGGATGGGGCTTGGAGCAACCTGGGATAGTGGAAGGTGTCCCAGCCCATGGCAGGGGGTGGAACTGGATGAGATTTAAGGTCCCTTCCGACCCAAACCATTCCATGAATCCATGATTTTGTGGTTGTGGAGGGGATTTTGAGGGTCTGGAAGGGCTCTGTGAAGGGTTGAGATCCATCAAACCAGGGTGGAGGAACCCAAACTCATCCAGGTCTTGGACAGCAGGAAGTTGGCAGGAGGCTCAAGTCCCCAGGAGCTCCAAAGGTGGAAAAGGGAGGAATAAATTATTCCCAAATCCTTTGGAGTGAGGACAAAGTCATGGATAAAAACAAGGAGCATGGTCCTGAGAGGCTGTGGAGCCTCCTGCAGGGAATTGTCCGTGGCTTTTTGTGGGAATTTTTCCCTCAGAACTCAGTGATTGAACTCGCTCCACCTTTTCCTGGAGGACAGAAGGGACAAATGGCTGGGAGTGAGAATTGGAGAGGGATGAACTGGGAGAGCAGACGGTGCCTCCGGCATCTTCTGTTCCAGCGTGGGATTGGTGACAGGATGTCCTTCGCTGAGCCTTGGGAACAGCCAATTCCAGCTCGGATCCCTCCTGTGAGCTGGGCAGCTCCATAAAATCCATCTTTGCTCTTCCCTCCTGAGCGTCCCCTGCCCGGATGGCCTTTCCCAAGGACTTGGAACAGGGAGAGAGCAGATGGAAATCCACTGTGCCACAGGGAAGAATTCCTCATGGGAGAATTTCTTCCCAATATCCAATCCCATGGGCAGGGACACCTTTCACCATCCCAGGTTGCTTCAAGCCCCATCCAGCCTGGCCTTGAACACTTCCAGGGATGGGGCAGCCACAGCTTCTCTGGGAATTCCATCCCAGCCCCTCACCACCCTCACAGCCGAGAACTCCTTCTCATTATCCCATGCAACCCTGCCCCCTGGCAGTGGGAAGCCATTCCCTGTGTCCAGTCACTCAATCCCTTGTCCAATATCCAATCCCATCCAATCCCTCACATCTCCATCTCTCCACTCTTGGGGTGCTTGGGAATCTCCATCCTCCGGGCTCCGCGGTGCTTTGGGAGGTTTGGGACCAGCCAAACCATTCCGGGGGGTGGAATTCTGACCCCACTGTGATGTTTCTCCCCACAGGACCTCATCGCTCCGATGGAACGCCGGCACCAAGGAGCGGATGCTGATCAAGGTGACAGATCGGGAGCCCAGCTTCCTCCTGCACCAAGGCAACGGCTACGCCCCCGAAAACCAACCGGGCTCCCGCTCTCGCCGACCCTCGGGCGGCCAACAGTCACCCAACCTCCAAACCTTCTCCTCCGACGCCGACAACTCCGTGTTCTTCCCGGAGAGGAAACAGTCGCCCTTCCTGAAGAGGGTTGAGCACGTGGGCAGCTGCTCGCCGCTGCTGGGCCGGGGTGATTCCTTCTGCTCGCCGCTCCAAGCGCAGCACCGCAAACATTCCAGCGAATCACAGCCCTCGTCGCCTCGCTACGCCTACGAGCCCCCGCTCTACGAGGAGCCCCCCATGGAATACCAGGCTCCCATCTACGACGAGCCCCCTGTGGACATGCAGTACGAAGCCAGCGGCAGCTACAAGGCCGGATCTCCACAGAAATCGCCCATCCGGAAGCCTCACCCTTTCCTTCAGTCGCCCAAGCAAGGCTCCAACTCGCCCTACCAGCAGTTGGTGCTCACCAAGCAGAAGTGTCCCGACCGCTTCATGAGCCTGGAATACAGCCCCGCCGGCAAGGAATACGTCAGGCAGTTGGTCTACGTGGAGCAGTCGGGCTCCAGCCCTAAAATGAAGACGGGCTTGAGGCACAAATATTCCCCCAATCCCATTGGCGGCTCCTACTCGCTGCAGCACAGTCCCTGCCTGGTGCGGGATCAACGCCTGGAGATCAAATCGGGCGACTACAGCAGCATGGAGGGACCCGATTTCTGCCCTGGCCCGACAGGGGCCCAGGTGGCCCAGGGCGAGGACTCCATGTCGTGGTCCAGCCAGCAGGACACCTTGTCCTCCACCGGTTACTCACCCTCCACCAGGAAGAGGAAAAGCCGGAAGCCTTCGGTGACCCACGACCCCAACACTTCCTCCACGGACGGCTCGGGGGACCGGGAGGTGTTGGGCGAGCTGGGTGAGGAACGAGCCACGCCGGTACCCAACAGGTCCCCGATGAACCGGACGGAGAGCAAGGTGGCCGAGGCGGAGGCGGCGCGGGGCTTCCCAGAGCCTTTCCTGGCGCAGGCGCGCCTGGCTTGGGAAGCGCAGCAGGCCCACTACCACATGAAGCAACGGAGCAGCTGGGATTCCCAAAAGGACGGTTCGGGCTACGAGAGCGACGGCGCCCTCCCGCTGCCCATGCCGGGCCCGGTGGTGAGAGCCTTCAGCGAGGATGAGGCGTTGGCACAGCAGGAGAACAAGCACTGGAAGAGGAACACCTTCGAGAAGCTGGGCTTCCCCCAGATCCTGCTGGAGAAGAGCGTCTCTGTCCAGACCAACTTGGCCTCCCCCGAGCCCTACCTGCATCCATCTCAGGTAACGCCCTTGGGGATATTCTTGGTTTTGGGGGCTTCCCCTGTGCCCCGTGAGGTTAATCCTGGTTAAAGGTTCTCCTCCTCCAGTGCAGATCCAGTGGGATGGTGATCCCCAGGGTGATCCCACATCAGGATTGGACCATGGGCACCTTGGTGCCATGGCAGCCTCAGCTCTGTGCTGTGGCTTCTCCTGCCTTGGTGTGGGGCAGATCCTGGATCCCCCCAGTTCCCAGGGGATTCCTGAGTACCCATCGCTGGTTGATCCCTCAAAGAAGTTGGTCCTTAGCAAGGTGGTCCCTCAAAACCTTGGGATGAAAGAGCCACCAGTTTTCCAGGATTTTCTTCCCAGGGTTCTGAGCTGCCTGTTCCCTCCCTGGAACTGAGCTGCCCCGGTCCTGGAGATCCCTCCTGCCCCAAACTCTCATTCCAGAGGAGGCCCTGGGGCTCTGACCTGGAATTGCTGGAGCTGGTGCGTCCCATGTGCTCAGATTCCAGCCCATCAGATGTTTCCCTGGTTTTTGGATGTCCTCCATCAGCTTCTGGATGTCCTCCATCAGTCCATTCCCCTCCAGGGAAAGGCTGAAAAAGGCTGGGAAAAGCAGGGAAAAGCTATCAGGGCTTCTAAAAAAAGGGTAATGATGCCACGTGTGGAGATAAATCCCACCTGGAAAACTGCCTGGAAGATGGAACTTGGTGTCAGCAAGACCCCTGGACATGGACCTGGGAAACAGCAAATCCAGAAAGTGCCTTTTTTGTCCATGGAAATGTGGAAGGAAACCTGTGGAGCGTCTCATCCAAAGGCAGTGGAAGAAAATCCCCAAGAACTCGGTGCTGCATGAGGAGGTTCAATCCCAAAACAGGAGATCTCCAGATCCGCTTTGGATCTTCATGCCAGGAGACAAAGCTGCCACCATTAGTGATCCTACACCTTCTGCGTGGAGCTCGGGATGCAGTGGGAATCTTCTCCACTCCCCAGAGGTTTCTGTCCAGGTGGCCCCATCTGTTGCCTTCAACCTGAGGGACACCGAGGTGTCCCCGGCACCAGTTTCCCAGAGAAGCTGTGGCTGCCCCATCCCTGCAAGTGTCCAAGGCCAGGTTGGACAGGGTTTGGAGCAACCTGGGATCATGGAAGGTGTCCCTGGCACCCGTTGGAACGGGATGATCTTGAAGGTCCCTTCCAACCCAAACCCTTCCATGGTCATGGCTGTGGTTGTCACCAGTGGGGTGTTCCCACACTGAGGTGCATCCAAGCCCCATCCATGTGGCTCCAAGACCTTCTCCCTTGAGGATTCCCTAATTCTTGAGGTGACACAATGGTCACCCCATGGGACAGGCAAGAGGTCATGGCCATTTGATGGTTTATCCCCTTCTTGTAGGCCAGGGCATCCCCCAAGTTCATTTAGGTGCTAATTAGAGCTAATTAGGGCTGAAGTTAATTTTTTATTGGCTCTTGGCAGCAGGGGATCCATCACATTTTGCTTCTGGTGTCACTCCCTGGCCTGACCAGCTGTCCTTGGCTGGAGAAGGTTGATGTCCCCAACCAACGTGGTCCTTTCCTTCTCCCTGGGTGTTCTTGGTGCACAACATGGCTCTGGTCCAGCCCATGGACCAGTTTTTGGAAGAGCCACGTCCCCAACAGTGGTCAAGTGACACCTTCGAGCATCTCCTGCATCTCCTTCCACCCAGGAAACCCCTTGGGCCTTCAGCTGACCAGCAGGTTGGAGGACACAGAAGGACCTTTGGGGTGATGTGACCTCTGCAGGGATAGCAGGGTTGGGTCCCTCAAAGGGTGAAGTTCCCATGTCCTCGTCCCATGTCCCTGCCATCGTCACCATGGTCAAGATGGGAACAGAGCGATGTTGATGGAAAGAGATCTCGACATTGGAACAGGACGAGTCGTTGAAGAGACAAGAAACTTGACTTGTCTGAAGAAGCAGAAGCTCAGTCACCTGCCAGCAGCTCTGGTGGCTCTTTGGGTGGCTTCCTTGTCCCCTCCTGGATTTTCCACCTCCTGGGTCTTTCCACCTTCTGCTTTTCTTCTGTTCCTCATCGAAAGCCCAACCCTGAGTCCGTGGCAGCACTGGAGTCACCTTGCCCACGGACCCTCCTGGGGGCCACCATCATGGTTCCTCCACACATGTTGGGGACAGCGGTGCCACCTCTGGATGGTGTGGAATGTCCTTCCCTGCCATGGGTCACGTCCCCAGGGCCACCAAAAGCAGGTGGTGCTGGCCTGGATGTTGCAGAAGAGATGATGAAGCCACCTTGGCTGGTTGCAGGACCATGGAATTGTCCATCCCAATTGGCCTCATTTGCCTCCTCCATGCTGGTCACCAGCTGTTGGGGTGTCCCTCCACCTCCTGGGGTGACATCCACAAGCTATGCTGGTTTCAGTAGAAGGAGGACACTGGTCCGCGGGGTCCTCTGGGTCCTTCCCAGCTGGATGCTCTGCAGAGGTCAAGGTTAAATCCTGAGCATCTCCTGTCCCTTGTGATGTACAGAAGGACCATCCACGTTGCTCATGGCTTGGAGGAGCCACCAGCCTCCTCCTGTGGCCGCTGGAGAACCACCCTTGAAGGTGATTTTGGGCAGAGGGGGTTTCCTGGGGGTCTCTTACGGGTGGGTGTGTCCCCAAAGGATGGGTGGAGCCCGAAGCCACTCACCCTTTGTTTCCCCCATGTTGCCACCAGCATCTTCTGTCCATGATTCCATTGATCAAGTGTGAAGAGAGTCCAATGTGTCACTTAGCCCCACCGGTCCCCTCCGTCCTGATGCCAATCGGTGCCACAGCCCACCTTGGATGCTGGCACCGGGCTGGCTCCACTTGGCCATGGTGGGATTGAGGAGAAGCTCTGTGGAGAGGATGTGGCTTATGAGGAGACCTTTGAATGCTGCAGCAGTTGGTTGGTTGGTTGGATGGTTGATTGATTGATTGATTGATTTGTTGGTTGATTGGTTGGTCATTTGGTAGGTTGATTGGTTGATCGGTTTGTTGGCTGGTGAGTCGGTTCATTGCTTGGTTGATTGATTGATTGATTGATCAGTTTGTTGGATCAATTCATTGGTTGGTTGGTTGGTTGGTTGGTTTGTCTGTTGGTTTCTCCACTGGTCAGTTGGTTGGTTGATTGATCAGTTTGTTTGCTGATTTATAGGTTGGACGATTGGTTGGTTGGTTGGTTGGTTGGCTGGTGGATTGATTGTTTTGTTTGTTCATTGATTGTTTGATGGTTTGATTGATTGGCTCATTGTTTTGTTGGCTGGTTCATTGGTTGATTGATTGATTGATTGATCAGTTTGTTGGATCAATTCATTGGTTGGTTGGTTCAATGGTTCATGCATTGGCTGGTTGGTCTGTTGGTTTCTCCACTGGTCAGTTGGTTGATTGGTTGATTGATCTGTTTGTTGACTGATTTATTGGTTGGACGATTGATTGACTGATTGATTGATTCATTGGTTGGTTGGTGGCTTGGTTGATTGATCAGTTTGTTGGTTGGTTGCTTGGCTGATTGATTGTTTTAATGGTTGATTGGTTGGTTGGTTCATTGGTTGCCTTATTGGTTGGTTTGTTGCTCTGTTGATTTCTTGGTTGGTTCATTGGTTGATTGATTGATTGATTGATTTGTTGGTTGGTTCGTTGGTTGGTTGGTTGATTGATCCATTTGTTGGTTGGTTGATTGGTATACTGGCTGGTTGTTTCATTGGTTAGTTTGTTGGTTGATCAGTTTGTTGGTTGATTGATTAATTGATTTACTGGCTGGTTATTTCATTGGTTGGTTTGTTGGCTGATTGGTTTGTTGATTGATCAGTTGCTTGGTTGCTTCATTGGTTTATTGGTTGGTTGGTCCGTTTGTCGATCTGTTGGTTTCTTGGTTGATGGATTGATTTATTGATCGATCGACTGGTCGATCGCTCCATCAGCGCTCCCATCCCACCGGCACCGCTGACCTGTCCACCTGTTGTCCCCCAGTCTGAGGACCTCGGCGCCTGTGCCCAGTTCGAGAACAGCCGGCAGACGCGGAACATGATGCCGAGCGCCAGCTGCGTCTTCCCCACCTTCAACCTGCGCAAGCCCTCCTCAGAGACGGACATTGAGAACTGGGCCTCCAAGCACTTCAACAAGCACACCCAAGGGCTCTTCCGACGGAAGGTCTCCATCGCCAACATGCTGGCCTGGAGCAGCGAATCCATCAAGAAACCCATGATCATGACCAACGACCGCAACGTCAAGAAGGAGGCGTGCGAGATCTTCAAACTCATCCAGATGTACATGGGCGACCGGCGGGCCAAGACGGACCAGCTCAACGTGGCCTTGGAGATCGCCACCAAAGGTTGGAGCATGCAGGGGCTGCGAGACGAGCTCTACATCCAGCTGTGCCGGCAGACCACCGAGAACTTCCGTTATGAGAGCCTGGCCCGCGGCTGGGAGCTCATGGCCATTTGTTTGGCCTTTTTCCCACCCACTCCCAAATTCCATTCCTACCTAGAAGGATACATTTACCGGCACATGGATCCGGTGAATGACACCAAAGGTAAGTGAGGAAGCGCGGCCCGGTGGCTTCTGTGCCCGTCCTCAATCCCTGGAAGTCTTCCAGGCCGAGTTGGATGGGGTTTGGAGCGAGCTGGGATAGTGCAAGTTGTCCCTGGATGGTCTTTATGGTCCCTTCCAAACCATTCCATGATTCCATGATGTCACAAGCCATTGATTTGGTCCCCTTCCTTTTGGCTGAGTCTCCTCATGGAAAGGTGGATGAGGAACTCATCCAAGATCCCTCCTGGAGGTGCACCCGGTGCTGTGGGGGCTTCCCCACCCTCCTCCTTCCCGAGAATCCAATGGGAGATCCAACAGGGAATGAGCTTTGACACCTTTGCTGCAAGATCAGCGTCATCTCCACTCCTGGAACTTCTCCCATCACCTGAAGTTCCTTCCAACCCAACCTTCAGAGGTTCCTTCCAACCCAACCCATTCCATGATTCCATGGTTTCACCATCATTTCCACCTCCAGATGTTTCTTCCGGCTTCTCAGGTAGCTTTGGATCCAAAATTCCGTGATTCCATGGTTTCACCATCACTTCCACCTCCAGATGTTTCTTCTTGAGAAGCTTTGGATCCCAAAAAAACCCCCGTGTTGGGATGGGACCCAGAAGATGCCCATCTTCCAAGGTTTTTGGTCATGGCAGGCAAAGGAGACATAAATTTGGGCTATTTGGGAGTTTTAGGCAATTCTCTCCAGTCCTGGGATCGGTTATCCCAAATCCTTCACCACTGGTGCTGATCCGGATGTCCCTATGGGTTGATGCCACCTCTCAGTAGGTCATGGATGAGGTGGAATTGGGGATCCAGGAGGATTTGGGGTTTGGGAGATGGACCCCAAATTGCTCCAGGGGTTCCCAGGTGCCCTTCAACTCCTGGGGGACAATGGTTGGGAACATGAGGACATAATTGGGAACATGAGGAGATGATCCCAACCCAGGTGGCCATGGAAGGTGAAGATGACCCCGTGTTCCGGAGCATTCCCGATGGGATGCAGCTCCAGGAACGTCAGGTTGGGTTGGGTTGGTCCCACCAGAGGTGTCAAAGTCATTTCCCGCTGGATTGGGCACCTCAGGAAAGGCTCCGCCCTCCAACACCTCCCCTCCAATCAGCGCCCTTCCCTGGGATTGGTCCCGAATTCCATCCTCGTTTGGAGTTCTGTGTTATTTTCCAGAATTTCGTTGTCTTTGTGTTGAGTCATTGATTGGTTTCATTGTTGATGTTGATTTGTTTGGGTTTGCATTTTCGATTCCATCTCATTTGGTTAAATTTGCATTTTCGTGGTCGTTTTAATGGGTGTTTTATTTCCATTTTATTTTCATTTCTGCTTTCGTTTAATTTTCATTTCCATTGCATTTCAATTTGCATTTCAATTTTATATTTGAATTTAATTTCAATTTTAATTTTAATTTCAATTTAAATTTCCGTTTATCTTCTTTTTTTATTTCAAGTTTAATTTCAATTTTAATTTAATTTCAATTTTATATTTGAATTTAATTTCAGTTTTTTATTTCAATTTTATTTCAATTTCAATTTTCATTTCAATTTTTCATTTAATTTCATTTTGATTTTTTCTTAATTTCAATTTTAATTTCATTTCCATTTCCATTTCATTTCAATTTTAATTTCATTTCGTTTTCCATTTCAATTTCTTATTAATTTTAATTTCAATTTCAATTTTAATTTCATTTCAAATCTTCTTTTAATATCAATGTTTATCTTAATTTCAATTCCAATTTCAATTTTCATTTCATTTCAATTTCCATTTCATTTCGATATCCATTTCATTTCCATTTCTTAAAATTTTAATTTCAATTTCAATTTTAATTTCATTTCAATTTTAATTTCAATTTCCATTTTAATTTTCATTTTCATTTCAATTTTTATAACAACATTTCATTTCAATTTTAATTTCAATTTCCATTTTAATTTTCATTTTAATTTCAATTTCCATTTCATTTCGATATCCATTTCATTTCCATTTCTTAAAATTTTAATTTCAATTTCATTTTGATTTCCATTTCAATTTTTTTCACTTTAATTTTCATTTCAATTTTCATTTTCATTTCAATTTTCATTTTCATTTCAATTTTCATTTCATTTCAATTTTCATTTCGATTTCCATTCTTAAAAATTTTCAATTTTCATTTCCTTTCAATTTTTTAATTTTCATTTCATTTCAATTTTCATTTCATTTTGATTTCCATTTCAACTTTTTTAACTTTAATTTTAATTTCCATTTTAAATTTCATTTCATTTCAATTTTTAAATTTTAATTTTCATTTTAAATTTCATTTCATTTCCATTTTTTAATATCAATTTCATTTCCATTTTTAATTTTCATTTCATTTCCATTCTTACATTCCAATTTCACTTCCACTTTTGAATTTTAACCTTAATCCCATTCCCCTTTTGCATTTTCCTTTCTCTTCGTTTCGATGGTGATTTCATTTCGGTTTCCCGTTGTTGCTCCCACCTCCCGTGCCCCTTTCCCTTCGCTGCTGCCCCGACCTCGCCCCGGGAGTTCCTTTTCCATCCTCACTTCCCGCTGTCCCCGCCTTCCGCGTGTTTTTTCCCAGTGTCGCGGCACCTCCGCCACCTCCTGGAAAGGACCAATAAGAAGAAACCCAAATTGCGAAAGAAACCCAAGCCCCAAATCGAGGAGCACCAGGGTAGGGACTCCACCCCCAATCCCCCCCAAAAAAATTCCTTGAGCGCCCGGAATTCCCGAGGGATCCTTGGGATGGGCAGAGGGAGAGCAGGGAGAAGAGGGATGGGGGTGATTGGTTGGGGTAATTAAATAGGGGTGAGGTAGGATTGGTGTAATTTAAATAATCATTTAAATTATGATGACAGTGATAAATAATAACAACAACAACAACAATAATAATAATAAATATTAATATTTAATAATAATGAGGGTTAATAATATTATTGCTATTATTACTAATACTACTATTACTATTAGTATTATTAGTATTATTAAGTACATCATTATTTTATTATCATTATCCATTATAATATAATCATAAATATATTATAATTATAGATATGTTATTACCGTATTGTAATAG
>VWZW01007470.1:9083-76350 GCA_013397115.1 Edolisoma coerulescens
CTCATACATAAAACTAGGAGGGGAATACACAAAGCAATAGGGCTGCAGGGGGCTGTGGGAACTCACCATAACTGGGAGATGGATTTTAGGAGTTTTACACTGCTACAGTGAGGAGTGAGGAAAAAAAGTATAAGAAATAGCCCTGTGAACACCAAGGTCAGAGAAGGAGGGGGAGCTGATCCAAGGTTAAGCACAGATTCCTGTCAGGAATGGCAACTCATGGAGGACCCATGACAGAGGAGAGTTTGAGAGAGAGTAACGGAGAGGAACCTCAAGGTCATGATTGTGAGGCCACCAGGCCTTCCCCACCACCCTGATGGCACTCAGTGTAGCAAATGGTCACTTCTAACAGGGCAGGAGAGGAGTCTGGAATGAAGAAAGGAGTTGAGCCTGGGAAAAAGATGAGGAGGAGGGAGAGGAACATGTTTTCTAGAGATGTGTGAATATTTCCCTCTTTTTGATTTGTTTCTCAATACCTGAACAATACTCAAATATGCGTATGTAAGTGGTAATAATGAAAGTTAAATTCCGTGAGCTGAGTCAGTTTTGTCTATGAGAGAAATTAATAAATGATTTCTCTGTCTGCCTAAATCCACAGGCTTTCTCATTCCTGCTCTTCCTGATTTCTCCTCTCCTCCTCTTGAAGGGGGAAGGCAAGTTATTGACTGTCATTGTGGGTGCTTGGCTTTCAGCCCTACCCCACTGATGCATCTTGATTTACTACCTTCAAGCTGGTGATGCAAAAAGTGAAGAGAACACAGAATAATATAAATAACAAAACAAGCAGGAAAAAACCACAGCCACTTCTTTGAATACGCTAAAAGAAAAAAACAGAATGAATACTAGTGGTTTCAGCAGAACAAACTTTAGAAACTTTAAGAAAGAAAAGGAAGAAAAAAGAGTGAAAATTTAAAATTAATACCCCTAAGTTTTATAATATTAATTTATTATTTCAATTAGTGCAGAAATATAGGAATTGTACAACATACTGTAACAGTTATTTTCCTGTTGTTCTCTGACTCATCTCTCTGCATTTTTAAGCCTAAAAGGCATACTGTTTTATGTGGCATGTTGCCCATGATGGAGCAGGTTTCTGGCAGGAAGCAGGTGATAATGTGGGCATGAAGTTCGTGGAGAACTGCCATTAGTAGCAAGGATTCATCTTGGAGCAGTTTGCAAAGGACTGTCTCCCATGGGATAGACTCTGTGCTGGGGCAGGGGAAGAGTATGAGGAGGAAGAAGCAGCAGAGACAGCATGCAATAAACTGGTCATGAACCCCATTCTCTGTCCCCCTGTGCTGCTCAATAGGAAGGAGGTAAAGAAAACTGGGAATGAAGTTAAGCCTCAGAAGAAAGGAGGAGTGGGAGGAAAATGCTTTGAGATTTGTTTTTACTTCTCGTTTTCCTGCTCTGACTTTTGATTGGCAATTAATTAAATCAATTTCCCCAGGTCGACTCTGTTTTGCCCGTGACAGTAATGGATGAGTGATCTCCCCCTGTCTTGTATTTATATTGACTCATGAGCATTTTGTCATATTTTCTTTCCCCTGTCCAGAAGAAGGGGAGTGATAGAGCAGCTTGCTGGACACTTTGTGGCTAGCTAATGTCAACCCTCCACAGCAGGCTATTAAAGCTAATATCTGCCAGGCAAATCTGTAAAAAAACTATGGTGTAAGAAGAATACATAGGCACTTAAAACATCAGAGTCCCTTAACGCTTGAGTGATCTAGGTATTCCTCACTGGTGAATGCTATCTCCTTTCCAAAACTTCGTAGCAGAGCCTTCCCTGCTTAGATTTTGTATTTTTTCTGGGGTGAAATCCTATTTGTTTGAAACTCTCTTTCAGCTCATTGTATTTTCAATAACCTGTCTTTTCCTGTTTCTCCCCGTCTGTGTTTAGGCCAAAAAATTGTATTTTCTTCTATCATCTCGTGTAGTATAGGGGTTTTGTGTGAAAATACTATATAATTAATTTGATGTGAACTGGTTTTGCTGTGTAACTTAGTTACTTTGCCTCATCAGTTCATTACAAATCCCAGCTGGACAGACCTCTGTTCTTCCTCACCCATTATTTTATTTTAGCCTTCTCTTACTGTAATCTCCAGTTCTGTAATTAATGTTGCAAAGTGCTTGAAAATGGTTTCCATGGAAAGAATGTATAAATGTATTCCATTTTGAATACTGTATTACTGAGACAACAGAACAATCACATTTAGGAAAGCACTTGACTAGCAATTTCAAGTAATTGCTATTTGAAAATCTCCAGTCTTGCCTGAAGTGAAAGGGTAGGTGGGGATGCTGAACTTATTTTCGTTACACCAATCATTACTTTGTGTAGCCTTCTTATATCTGCCTTAATTTTTGTGTCTAAATTAAAGTCATAACCATTTCCATCCTTCCATACATAGAAGCAACTTCAAGCCTCTAAAAGTTGTCACCTGTTTTGAAGCACCTTGTTTTTCACTATAGCATCCTTGAAAATAGCAGGTCCAATGTTATTTTTCATCCCATTTTCCATTTCATAATTAATAAACTGTAGGTTTTAAGTCGTTTTGAAATCAAAGGTAAAATGCTGAAGTACATTATCAAATTTTTTTTTGGTCAATAAAATATACAGCCTATTTTATAAATAAAATACAGCACAAATAAATAAGTTCTACAAAAAAACCAAACCAAAACCCACAAACAAAACAAACCAAAAAACCCCCATGACAATCATCATAAGTTCTTAGTTAATTGGGAGAAAATACACAAATTTTGTCAGGCCTGTTGCACTGCTTCATTTAAAAAAATAGTTAAAAGAAAAATCAGATGCCAAAATATGATCTGTGTTAAACCTTGCATTTCAAAATGAAATATTGATTTTAATTGATAATTGGAAAATAGTTACGAATTGATTGAATCCTAATTAATATTTGGTCTTCTCTATTAAAACCTTTAATGAAGATGAAAAGACTAATATTTTTTTTGTATCTTTTTTCTAGTACCAAAAATCCTGACATCAAGGTCAGTGAAGAAGGAGGGAAAGAAGGTACTCTGGGTGGTGGAACAGATATTTCCCTGTGACCCAAGGAAAAGACCATGATAAAGCAGATTGTCCCCCTGTAGCCCTGGATCCTGAGGACAGCAGGTGGAGAGTCCTCAGAAGCACTTCAGCAGCCCGCACTGGAGCAGACTCCTGGCTCGCAGAGAGAAATTCATGCAGGAACATATTTTCTGGAAGGAACTGTGTCCCATGGGGAACCCAGGCTGGAGAAGTTTCTTCCTGAGGGACTGTACCTCTTGGAAAGGACCCATGCTGAAACAGTTCTTGGAACACCATAGCCTCTGGAAAGGACCCATATTGGAGCTGTTTATGAAAGATTGTCTCCTGTGAGAGGGACCCCATTGAAGCAAGGATGTAGCATAGGGAAGGAAGAGTCATTAGTGGAGTCTGGAAAGAAGGGTGGTGGGAAGGTGGTTTTAATTTTGGTTTTGTTTCTCACTTTCCTACTCTAATTTTAATTGGCAATAAATTAAATTAATCTTTCCCAAGTCAAGTTTTGACCATGAAGATAGTTGATGATGTTGTTATTCTTGTCTTGAGCTGCAACCTTTTTCATCATATTTTCTCTCCCTGTCCTTCTGAGGAGGAGTAGTGAGAGTGATATTTGGTGGGTACCTGTCAGCCAGCCAAGGTCCACCTACCATAGTCCTTTGACGTTCCTGTTTTTGTGAGAGGTGAGTGGTAATCTACTCATACACTTTTACTTGCACTGTGTAATTGAGATGATGACTGCTCTCTTCATGATTGTAGTGACTTGTTACAAACTCTTCAGGATATAAATTTGCTAAAAATCAGGTATTTGTTAAATAGTCGGTGCTAAGCTCATTGTAATAAGTACTCTAAGAGTCATTAATCAGGTACATTCAGGTAACTGTTTCAAATGTTCATGTATTTCTCTAGAACTTGGCCTTTTTAAAAGGAGAACACCCAGCAAATTAAGTCATCATTTATTTTAATTCAGATTTCACAGACTGGTTTGGAGACTCAGTTCTGTTCTTGTGCACTGTTATTAGTTCTGACTGGTTTTACCCATTTTTTTTCCCCACAGCCTCTGACTAAATTTGGGCGTGTATTTATGCATTCCTAATGTGCATTTCAGGACTCATGTGCCAAAGCTCAGCATGCCATTTAGATGTGAGCAGAAACTGTGGCAGTTTCTCTGTCAATTGTCAGTGGAAAGAGTGAGACTGAGTGAAGTATCAGGACATGAGGAAGAATTTCTTCACAGAAAGGTTTGTTAAGCCTTGGAATGGACTGGTCAGGGATATGGCTAAGTCACCATACTGGGAAATGGAGTAACTGGATGTGGCACTTAGGGCCATAGTGTAGTTGATATGATGGTGTTTGGTCAAAGGCTGTACTCCATGATCTCAGAGGTCCTTTCCAGCCTAAATGATTCTGTGATCCTGTGAAGAATAGAGGTGCTTTATATGAGATGCTAACAAAAATTATTCATCACTGTCCAGAAATGGAATTATCAGAATGTCTTGGAATGATTTATGATGATAGCCTATTCCATGATCATCTGCTTTATGCCCAAAAATGGTTGCTGGATCTTTAAGGCTTGAGACTGGGTGTGTGTGGGGCTGGGGAGGGGGGAGCTTTGGGTTTTTTGGCGGGCATTTTTGAAGACTCATTGCCCAGGTGGCTCTGTGAGGTTCAGTTTTGCTTGGCTAGCTTAATTTTCTTGGCCCAGGCAAAAAACTTTTCTCTTCCCTGGCTTGGAGGAGCTGCAGTAGAAATCTTTCAGCTGCCTCGAGGTGAACTCAACAGCTGCAGATCTGAGACCAGAGGAGTGGGACTGGTGGGAGCAGGGATGCCCTGTTCCGGGCCCAAGCCTCAGGGAGCCTAGGGAGAGAAAGCACACCAAGAGGCTCTAGACCAGGTTTTTTTGCCTGCCATGGCTGCTGTGGAGTGGAGGTTGATGCCAGAGAGCCACCGGGTTTTTTGCCTTCTGCTGGAACTCCTCCATGGAAGCTCTCCTTCCCTCAGAGTGAAAGCTGGTGCCATCTCACACCACATGTCGGCAAGCAGTATTTCTCCAACATTTCCACCATTCTCTGGGCATTTTTGGGTCTTTGTTCTTGTACATGTGTGGGGGGTGAGGGAGTGAGTTCTGATAGTTTGGTGTTTAGCAGCTATTTACTATTCTTCCTTGCCTTGTGGGAATTCTTTTGTTAATAAACCATTGGTTTAGGTTTTTGGGGGTTTTTTTCACTTTCCTCTATTAGTATTCATTTTCTGTTGGTGGAGGGGGATTGGTGAAACCCTTTAGAGGAGACTACTCATTGCAGAGTGTCCTCTCTTAAATTTGTCTCAAAACTGAGACACAACTTCCTCATACCTCTCTGGATATAAAGACAATTGGCTGTATTTTCTCAGATGGAAGTCCCTTAGGATTGCACTTATCCACAGGCTGCTTTTGTTTCTGTAAATACATATCCGCATGTCTTTTAGTAGTATTGGCAGTAGGCTGAGAGAAATGATCTGAGCTCTGCTCAGTATGATAAGGCTACACCTGGAGTATTGCATACAGTGCTGTTCTCTCCAGTATTAAAGAGACACAGATACACTGGGTGCAGTCAAACAAAGGACCATCAAGACGATGAAGGGACTGGTGCATTTCTCTTAGCTGAAAAGGCTCAGAGAGATTGGACTGTTCAGCCTGGAGGAGAGGATGCTTCACAGGTTCTTTACAGTGGTGCCTAGTGACAGGACTAAATGCAATGGACATGAACTAGAACACAGAAGACTCCATCTGAACACCTGGAAGCACTTTTTCAACTGAGAGTTTCTGAGCACTGGCACAGGTTGCCCAGGGGGACTATGGAGCATCTATTCTTGGAGATACTCAAAAGATGTCTGTACATTGCTCTGGGCAACAGGCTTGAGGAGGTCCTGCTTGAGCAGCGCATTGGACTAGAAGACCTCCAGGGGGCCATTCCAGCTCCAACCATTCTATGATTCTATGCTTTTAGATTTAAAAAATGTTCTGTGCTTCAACATCCCATTAAATGACAGATAGTTAAGATAAGAAGCTGTTACAGAAATTCTTAGATTTAATAAAGTTGAATGTTGTAAACAGAGCTAAATTCAAAATATTAAGAATGATAATTTATTATGAAGTGTCTTATCTAGAAAACTGTAGGTCACTAGAATCTGCTTTTCTTATGGGCTTTGACAAATAATGTCTCTAGAAATACAATGAGTGGCCCTGCATTAGGGAATTTGGAAGGTGAGACTATGATTCCACAACTGAACTCACTTCCAAATAGTTAATGGTTAATACGCTGGTGTTCCTGTACAAATAGGTAAGTTTATTTCTATTACCCACTCCATTCAGGATAAATAAAAGTAGCCTAAGGGTATTTTCAAGCCTCATTTTGTAAACTCATTACAACCGTATTGTGTGAAGAAATCTAAATTGGAAGCATCGTTGGGCCTATGATTGAAAACTTGGTTCACAAATTTATCTATACTTTATTAGGGTGATTAAAAGAGCAAGAACAGTCAGAGGAAGCACAAAAGAAGAAATGAGGTAAACAAAGTTGCATGACTGAATAGCCCTGTAAAACTCCTTTTTTTAAATTCAGGGTAAGTCAGCTATGCAATATAATTTACCACTTGGTACTTTTAACCTTAATATTTTTCTTTGATGCAAACAGGAAATATGGAGTTTAAGGATTACACATCCAGAATTTTTAGTTTCCACAACTGTCAAATTGTGACATTAGACAAATCATGTGAGCTCGAGTTTAGATATGTTCTGAACAACCATTCTCCAATTTCTTTACTGAAATTACTCTGAAGAAATATATATGTACAATGTAAAAGTAGCTCAAGATCACATAAGTATAAACCCCAGTAAATGATATACACTTACTTTTCAGAAAGTTAATTTACTAAGGAAACAAAATAATGCTCCAAAGAATTTAAAAGTTGCAGTAAGAGACTACAAATGAAGGAATGGTCTGCAGCCTTTTTTCCAATTTGAAAGCCTAGAACTTATTTTAAGCCTCTGCAGAGGCAAATGGCTTCTTTTCAGAAAGTTATTACTCACTTTGTAGGGTGTTTTGTGGTCCAGCCAGACAGCTCTTTTAGGTTTTAGCTGACTGTCATAAAGTAGTATCAAACTTAAACCAATGATTATGTTGTAAAAAATGTACAAACAAAAAAATCAGACATTCTGTATGAAGCAGAATTATTCATTCCTGCTTCATAAATCTTAAAGGCCAATATTTGGAGTCACCAATAGAATACAGCGATCCAAAACAAAATTTATGATCTGTGTGGACTAAGAAGATGTAATACTCAGAACTTCCCTAATTCACTTCTAAATGGGCTGTTTTCATGTGCCTGTTTTTCAACATGTGAGAAGAGCTTGTGAGTACTATGTCACTAGTGATTTTTTAAAATCATATATGTTAAGGAAGGAATTCTGAAGAAGTCATTTTGAAAGGCATAAGTAATAAAATCATAGATTATCCTGAATCAGAAGAGACCCACAAGGATCATCAAAATCTGAGTCCCAGTTTACAGGAAATTGCTGTGAACTAAGTTGTGGAAATGGCAATTATAGCATGTCAAGTACTTACAGAACTTCTCTACATTATTCTGCCATTGTTCCCTGTCCTGACCTGGATAAAGTATATCCTTCCTTTTAAATTGAACTGTGACTCACTGTCATTGTGTGTACACTCTTTTGATTGATCTGGGCAGATACTATCAAGTGAGAATTGTGCCCTGTCTGATAGTTTATTAACAAATATATCTATGAGTAACTCATGCAGTTTATGAAATTCTTTTTATCATTAAATGTACTTAGCAATTCTTTGTCTCATCAGATTATTTTACAAACAACAAAAAAAAGAAACATCAGTTAGAAAGAGAATTTAAAAATTATTAAATGAAGTATATTGATAAGTATCTCTACAGAGTAACACACATACGTTGCAGGAGAAAAAGCCAATAATATTTCACATTTTTATACAATGTAAAATTATATAATGTCTTTCCAATCTCCTCTTGTACATATATGCTGGAGTACCACTAGACTTCTGTAGAAGTCAAACACAGAAACAATATGGTGAAAAAAATTACTGGTTTTGGTTGGGTTTTTGGCCAATTATCTGAATTGGGATATACCCCTATATTGCAGGAGCAAAAATTGCTTGTGGCTTATATGATCTACAAAATATGTTCATATAGCATATATAAATACAATCCTATAGTAAATCTGAATTTTTATCCAGTAAGAATAATTCTGCTAAAAAAGTTATTTATTTAACTTTCGTTATTAATGAATTAAAAAGGGAGGTGGTTGTTTGCTATATGGGAAATTTTGTGTGCCTCTGTTTCCAGGGAGAAACTTTTCTGGTTTTCCCCTTATCTGTCTCACATACTATATTTTCCTGATAATTTGTTTGTCCTACAGAAAGCAAAGTTTACACAGAAGTTCACTGACAAATTTAAATTAAAACCAAAAAGACAACCTCTGGCTTTAAAGCTATGAAAAAGGAATTGTTATAAAATAATATTAAAATATATTTAAAGATTTGTTGTAGTTTTGAGGCATGCATATCAGCAATATGAAAGGAAAAACAGAAGTGGTAATATACTGCCTTCTTTCCTTCTGCCAAAGAAATAGAAAGAAAATAAATGTTGTAAATAGCCATCAGGTATGGGAGTTTAACTGAGCTGATCAGAGAAGTAGGACAGTAAGTGTCCTAATTTGGCAGGAAAGAGTAGTAACTTAGAAAACAAATTAGACTAAAGAGTTTTTCAGCACAACACTGGAAAAATGCTTGAAGTCTGAGGATATCCTCTGAAATCTTCTCAAGAATACTAGTAACGTATCATACTTCTGTATATTTGCAAAAAGGAAATATTTTCTTACTCATATATTCAAAACATAGTGTGGAGAATAATTTGAAATTATTTTATAAAATTAATTTCTGCTTTTATAAAATTAATTTATGTTAAGCCTTTTTTTTTTTTTTTGGAGGGCAGAAAAATTCTTGTGGTAGTAGATGATTTCTCTATATCACAAACTATCATTCCTAAGAGCACTGGATCTTCACATTGAGTGCATGCCCCACAGGACAGGTGGATCAGATACCTAAAGTCATGGAATACATATATTGCAGAATGTAGAACAGTGAAATAAATAAGATTAGATACTGTGATTAAATAAGAAAGAGGCTGTACTGCACAGGAAATAGAAACAGGAGTGGAAAATTACTGTGTAAATACAAAGACCATGGAAGATGGATAATCTAAAGGACTTTGCTTGATTGCTGGGAAAAAAAAATCTCTCTGAGGAATAATAGATATATATAAAAGCAAAAATAGCATCTGTGCTTGTTTATACATAGAATTATCCTGATACTGAGGAACAAACTGGGTACATTAAATAAAGCTAATGTAGAACAGAGAAGAGTAAGTACAACTTAAGAGCCAGAACAGAATAATTAGAAATGCAAATGTGAGATTACTGAGATGTTAGTATAAACCTGAAAAGAATTATTGAGGGAAGGACCAAAGTTTAGAGAGAGGCATCTACTTTGGAAGTTAGTAATGAGTAGCTGAAGGAAACACCACAGGATTTCAATACTTTTCAAAGCCCCATATTGAAATATATAGACTAGGTACAGCTGGTTGTTGCAGCCTTTAGTCATCAGCAGCATGAAAAGGCAAGACAGATGTTTAGAGAAGCAGCTCAGGGTTAAGGATGGTTTGGTTTATGCTCTGTTGCAAATAGATGAAGGAAATTGTTGATCCCATGTTGTAGTTATGAAACATTATAGTTATGAAATGAATAATGCCACAAACACAAAGTCTGTAAACCCCTTGCTTCTAGTAACTTCTCAGGAAGTCATAAATCAAAGTTACATCTACAGCAACTACAAAACTACAGTAACTACAGTTCACTACAAAACTTAGTAATGTGAGAATCAAACCAACCTGACTTTACTGAAGAAAAGTAGGGACTAGAAGATTTATGTCCAAATTCTGGGGATTGTGAAAAAATTGAATGCAGCTGTTAAGTGCTATAAAACAATGGGAAATTTAGACTAATATATATATGTACACACATATACATATACATATACATATACATATACATATACATATACATATACATATACATATACATATACATATACATATACATATACATGTACATGTACATGTACATGTACATGTACATGTACATATACATATACATATACATACACATATAGGGTAGATGTATCATGTCTCAGTGCTAACAGACTTAGCATGACATGACATACAGAACAAAATGTTAGAAGAAGTTACTTATTTTTCATAGATTGCAGACAGTGAAACAGTAGTAAATGAGATACAACAATGAAAAGGGCACTATTAAGTTAATATGACTCTATGGCTACAGTCTTTGTATTAGAACTGTATCATAGACAAAAAACAGGAAAGGCATGCTTCTGGGAAATGGTCAGCTTTTAGAAGCTGGCCTCTTCGTACAAGATGTTAACAAAAACTATCCTCCAGGGAAAAATACCTCAGATCTATCAAATGAAATGCACAGACAACAGCATGGGGAAAGTAGAGGGTGAGATTCTAAAATGAAAGGAGGAACTGTAAAGCACCAGGAAGTTGAGAAGCTCAGAAAAAGGATTGATGCTACAAAACGCAGTTTTAACATTTAAAGAAGTTATGAAACTTAACCTCACCCCAAAACAACAAGGACAACAACCAAACAAATCAACCAAACAAAAACCCCCACAAACCAAAATAAAAACTCAGCAATGAAAATGAATGGCCCGAGGTCCTCATCCTTATATATATACCTATAAATATCTAGAGGTAAAGCGGGTCTCTTGAGTCTGATAGGCTTAATTCCATAGCTGCTGTGGAATTGTTTATGTGCGTGTTTTGGGGGAGAATTGGAGACAGGAAAATTCTGAACAGTTTTTCTTCTCTCATGTCCTTCAGATTTCATAATAAACTAAGCAAATTACTCAGTCTGTCATTTGGGAGCTTGGATGAAAGTACTAATAAATTTTTCTTGGAAGTTGTAACTAGGTGCATGTTAAGAAAATCCTGGAATATCAGTAGGAGGATGGAGAGCTTAGAAGTGTTTTAAAAATAGCTTGGTGACCCTATCACTGGGCAGACGATGACAGGAAATTATGTTTTAATGACACACTGTGTAGTGATAGATGTAGTTAATTTTCAGGCCTGGCTAGAAATGCCTCAGGCTATTACAGTTCTAGTCAATCATGCAATTTGTTATTATCAAAAAGATTGGAATGGTGATTCTGTCAAAAGATGTTCCAGAGAGTGCCATAGCTGTCTGCAGCAAATAGCAAGAGATTTGACAACTCCAAGGCAGAATTATGTATTTACACAGCCTATGTAAAGCTAGAGGGCTAATTTGAAAAGCAATCCAGATTCCCCTCAGAGACAATCTCAGCAATTGCAGGAGTGTTAATTGACTTGGAGGAACAGGAAGTAATTCAAAAATGCAATTCAGTAACTTACCAGCATAGTAGGTTATGAAAGGCAGATGTCTTACAGAGACTAACAATGACTGTTATATTTAAATGACGTAACTCCTGTCCTCTCTGGTGGTGTCATCCTACAGACACAAGCAGCTGTTGGAAATAAGATGTAGCTGTTTTCCACAATAAAGATATCCAGTGCATTATTATCTCTCTGCTGTCATGAGGAGAATCAGTGTAAGTTTGCCTTAAACATTAGGCAACAATGTTTCTACATTGCTAATGCCTCAGACATTTTTTAGATAGGTCTACATATTAACATTAATTGTAGTGGGTTTTCAACTCTGATTAATTACAGTTTATTTTTCTAAAGTTGCCAGGGAGTTTCAAAGTAATGCAGTACTATCCTTCCCTTCAATATCTGTTACTGTTTTGTAATGTCACACATTTCTTCAAAACTTGTATTCTCAAGTGAGATGGCTGTATTATAGCAAAGGACAAAGAGCACTAGAGATTCTGTAACTCTCCTCATAGGAATTTTATAAGCTTTTGTTAATATTTTAGGACTACTTTGAAATCTTTCAATGCCTGGTTACCAGAAGATATTCATAAAATCACACAATATTCTGAGTTGGAAGGGACCCATAAGGATCATCAAATCCAACTCTTATGGGTTATGTTCTCAGTTACAGTGAACATTATTATGTGATCCTAAACCCATAAGAGTTTGGGGATATTACAGTGGAATGCAACGGTAGTTCTCCATGTAGTAACTCTTTATGTGAATTTTTAGAAAAAAAATTCCATAGCAACTTTTCTTTTACAATCTGATAGTTCATCAGTTGGTTACCTTCATGTAAAATTATTTAAAGAGAGGTTTCAAGAAAGAAAGATACAGCTGAAGTTCCTTCTAACATGTTCTGTGTCCAGTGGCACCTGTTTGAATCAGTAAGGCATTTGGTCATACCTGCACACTTCCACCATAACAGAGACTTTCAGCATCTTTTCCTTTCTATTATCTCCAGTACTGAAAAGTGTTGTTCTTGGTTTGTATGGAAATTATAAAAATGATAGGCAAGTTTCAGTGCTCATTTAAGTATTTTACATCTCCTAGCAATTTTTTCTTTAAAATTTTTAATTGATTTTGAGTTTTAGTTAGTTATTTAGTTTGGGGTTTATTTTGTGAGGGATAGAAATTGTAAACCAATGTTGAAAATTAAAAACTCTATTTTAATAAATATGATAATAAAATGGTTGTAATTCCTGAGTTATACTAGTCACATTTTAATAAAGTTTTGTCTATAATGTCTCCTAGAGTTTTTGTAATGAAGTTCATTGGCATTCCCCAAAGACTCCTGTGTTTTAAGTACCTGTTTCAGCCCCATTCAAAATGCACCTAGAAAACAGAATCTTTTGAAAAATAACTCCTCCTAATTTAATTACTTTACTTCACATTGAATGTTTCTTATATAGTATGTATTAGATTTACCAAAATTACTGACTTGCAAATCAATTCCAGTAAACATTTAAAACTTTAATTTTATTTTTTCACATATGGGAAAATTGTGGTGAAAGAACGAGATGTGGAGCCTGTCCATATTTGTCCATATTTGCTGGTGTCATGATGTTATTTTGACTTTTATTGTGAAATTCTTTTTGTGATGCATCATTTCTGAAGATTGTAGACTGTGTGTTTAATGTATATTTTAATAATCATTTCAGATATTGAAAGTAAAATATACTACTGGGAGTTCAACTCAGGGATTTTAAATGCACAAAGACATGATCACAACATTAATGCAGCTGAAAACAATCGTTGGTGATATAACTTCAAATGGTTATTGTGTAGCGCCTCTCTTCTCTCTAGTAGCAATATGGGGACACTAAGCACTTACATCAGTGATCAGTTGAGGACTCCTATATTTATGCCTGGAGTGGTCTTTTCCTGATGGTCTGTTCCTCTTTGAAAGGACCAGTTGTCAGAACACTGCAGCCTATGGGGACGACCCACGCTGAAGGACTCTTTTCTGTGGCAGGGATCCCACAACAGAACAGGGAAACAGTGTGAGGAAGTAAAAGAGTGGCAAAGATGAAGTGCTATAAGCTGATGACAATCCCTGTCCCTCATTCCACTGAGTCCACATGAGAAGAAACAGGTTGAAGAGCCATGAGTGAAGTTGGTAAGAAGCTGGTGAGAAGGGTGGTAGGAAGGTGATTTTACTTTTGTTTCTAAATATCCTACTCTTTCTTTAATTAATCTAATTAATTGATTTAATTAATCTAAATTAATTTATTTAATTTAATTACTCTTTCCCAAGTCAAGATTGTTTTGCCCATGAGGGCAGTTCATGAGCAATCTCCCTATTCTTATTTTGACCCACAAGATCCTTTTTTTATCATCAGCAGGTTCATGGCTGCTGCCTGCTGCATTATTTTGGCAAATTCTCAAAAAGTTTGTGATGAGAAAGTACTTCCCTTCAGTTCTGTTGCCATCTTCCCACCTGGTTTTGGGTACAGTAATACCTTGTCTTTCATGCCAGTAGAGTGCTTTAAAATGCTATCATCATAAAACAAGTTTTCCCACCAGACAGAGATCTTTCCCTCTGTGTCTTGGCTGTGGGGGTTAAGAGCTTCTCACTCAACCCAGTGCAGAGCTGGTCATGTTAGTGCAGTCCATCACCATCACCAAGGGGAGCAAGTCACCTGTTTTCCTGTAGAGCTAGAAAGATGTAGGTTTGGATTGAAAGAGGTATTTAGTAGAAAGAAGAGAGGATGTGACAAATACAGTGTCAACATCTGTATATTCTTTCAAGTTGCTTGCTCAGTGAGACCATACTTAAACTGTCAGGCACGGTGAATGATGGCACTGATTTATAACTGCTATGAAACTGGGAGCATCTCCCTTGAATCAATTCTCCTATCTTACTCTGAACATTTCTAGCTCCTTGGTGTACTGTTTTCTCTCTGAAGAAAAAAGAACAGAGAAGAACTTACACAGCCTGAAAGAGCATTCAATAGTTCAAAGTTGAAGAAAATTTTTCCTCTAACCTATCAGTTGCAGGAAAAGAGATGCAAATTCATAAGAAACTGCTGAATATATGTTCCTTATGAAGTTCCACACTTTTGGAAGTAAAACATGCGAAACAAAAGCCATTTTTTATTTCTCTTCCATGAAACACAAAGGTTCATTTTTAGCAGAATATATATTTTTTAAACAAATGAAACTGCAGAATTTTGTAGAGGACAAATAACATTTTAAGAAATGTTTATTAAAAAAATTAAAAAAACAAACCAGCTGCCTTAAAAGGATCAAAAAATATATCACAAATTACATTTTCAAAATAACAGTCATAGTTAGAACTAGCATTTAAAAATATATTAATAAAGAATAATAGGTCAGCAAAGGTCTACAGTTTTTGACATGCATTGTATGGATTATTCTGCCACATTTATTTGCAGTGAGAGATTGATTTCTCATGGCAAACACTGTATATCTGTCATTTAAAATTGAATAATGTTAACAATTCTGCTAAAAAATATACAGATGCTTCCATATTTGAGCCAATACCATTCAGGAAATGACATTAAGTCTTTAAGTAAAACCCAGAGGAGCAAAATGCTTATTTGAGATGTATTTACAATGGAACATTCATCACACCGTATCTATTTTCTATTTGAAACTCTTTGTGTTATAAGAAAGGGAAAGAAACTTTCACTTTAAACTCTATTACATAGGCAGTATAATGCATTTATTCAGGAAGATTTAAGAGAAGATGCTTTGTACTGACTAGAATGGGGAAATAAGATCAATATTTTCATCTCTGCTTCCATTTAATAAGCAATTCACTGACTTTGCAGAAATTATAGCAGACAAGAAAACATAGGTATGCTTTTAGTGTATATGTCAAGAAGAAAACAAAATTTTTAATTGTTTTTATTTTATGATTAGCACAAGATAAGATACACTATAATTTCTCCAGATATATGTATATGAAAAAAAAATCTTACTTAAAGTAGCTATTAAGTTTTGATTTTTTCTTTATTAGATATTTTTGATGGCAGTTGCTGTTTCTGGTTTTGTCAAATGATTCGTTTATATTTCCTTTTTAGCTACTACAGGAAGAAAATCCTCTTTCACAGGCATGGGCCAATCTCAAAGTATTTTCAGATATTGAGCTATACTTAATGGTGTATGATTAATGCATTATAATTTTCAATTATCTTATTTTTTCATTTTAATTAAGAGAAAAAAAACCCTTTTAAAATAATTTATTAGATGGAAAGAGCTATTAACTTCAGACTTTAGTGGGAAAGCATAAAAGAGGGTTGAAAAACAAGGAATAGTTTCTAAAGAATACAATGTTTTGAAGATTTGGAATCCATTTTAAAGTATCTTCAACTTAAATCCACTTCCAAGTAATACTTAATAAGTGGTATCACAAATACTTTTGTACCAGAATGATAAATTTGCTCCTTACAAAAGATTTATCAAGCACGTCTTTCAAAAATGTCAGGCAAATGAGAGCTTCATCTCATAACACAGCGGTAAGACCTTGCAGGCCTATGTAGAAATTGATTCTGCACTTTGGTGATATGAAGTCGACTGAAATGTTGAGATACTTGGATCTGATAAAAATATTTTTAAAACTTTTTTTGAAACAGTAAGCGTTATTTGGATATAGTAAAGATTACTTAGTTTAATCTTCATTTCTGTATTTCTTTTGTAGAACCCTACAGTGTTTTACAACTAGACTTCACTAATTCAAATAAATGGTAAATGACAAAATTCAGCAGCCAAAATCAGGCTTTGTTCTATAGTTTTTAGCTGGCAACTGCTGCATATTTCAATAGTGCATGATTTTTCAAAAATTTCATTAGTACATCATTGATTGCTCATTTTTCATCTCTCAAAACAATTTAACACTGTGTCTTTCATGCAGAGAATAACATATTCATATTATTTGATTTTTGATGAAACCAAGTGACCCTTTAAATTTGCAATAGGGTTTTTTAATTTTGCATGAGTTTCTTTACTGCTGTTCATTTAATTCTCTGTTTCCATTAACCATCTGCAAGCATTTGACTCTATGACAATTATTCAGCTGTGCCACATCATGACTGACATTTCAGAAATGTTCAAAGGAGAAGGAGATCAAGAAAGGGAGGAAAAACCTCACATTCAAACAAAAAAGTCACAGTTCAGAATCCTGCATTTTCTATACAGCTGAGACATCTGAATAGTAATTATTTGCCAGATTGTAAACCCAACTTAATTGCATTTTGTCTTCCTATCTGATGAGCACTTCATGATGATGATTATTACTCCTACTAAGAGATGTTCACTCCATTGATATTTCCCCACATTGATAGCCAGGGGGCCCTGCAGATAAGGCTATGCAGACAAAAATGCTATTTTCTCTCTCTATTAATTCAGTTATGATTTTTCAAGTGAGAAAGAATCCCTGAGTATTCAAGGGAGAAAGAGTCATGGTATAGATGTCTATCATCTCCCAGCCTGCCTTCCACATGGGGGAAATTGAGCTAATGTTCATTAGAAAGTGCTTTAATTAACAAACATAACTGAGAGACCAAGTCAGCGTAATCACTGCTTATTAACTAGGCCACCTCTATGCAAGATAAAGCAACTTGGTTTTCCCCCTATTTATAAAAAGTCTTCCATTCAAAATAGTCTCTGTGCTTGTTGGAATTACTTGAATTGCTAAAATGTTAAGTCATAATTATTTATTTTTTATTTTTGCATGTTTATGGTTTTGTTAGGTAGAAGTATTAGGCAAGTCCTGTGGCACAAAGAAGAGAGTTAACATGTTTTCATCGATCTTTATATTTTACAGGAGCACACTAAATTAGATTTCCACTGAAAACTTAAATACACAAGTGAAACCAAATGACTATAGAATTAGAAGGCTCTTATGCCTTTAGCATTTTGTCTGGGTTTTAAAAGTGTGCTGAAAGCTCTGATGGAAGCATAGAATTCACATTGTCTGGAAGGACATATGCCACTGAATTTTATTTAAAAATAGTATTAGAAGAAATTTTAAAAATTTAAGGGAAAAAAAAAATTAAAGACAAATACTTTCTTATGCTTGTTTTAATACTTTTGGCTTGCCATAAATGGATATAAAAAAAATAAGAATGTCTTTAGAGGAATCGTCACACTCCCTTGCAGCAGCTTGGAAGAATTTCTTCAAAGTTCAAAGAAAAATCAGGCACAGAAGAGTCCTTTTCATTATGCAGTTACCAGTTGAAACCAGAGGCCATGTCAAAGATAATAGATCAAAACGCTCTGCTCCCTTTATTAGGGGAGAAAAGAGAAAACTTTGGTGACATTTGTAGTGGTGGGCAGAATAGATTAAAGAAAATTAAATGGATTTTGGATATTGTCCACTCTGAAGACATCTGAAGAGGAAGAAAGTTTTACATAATCAAATCCTGTCTTTTTCTATCACACAGCTAACTTTTCATCAATTTTCCTTTCAGATTAAATTTTAAAAGTACAGATAATTTGCTTAAGATTTTTCCTGTGATGAAAAGAAAAGCTATAGAAAGAGAGTATAACTTTTCTCCAGGACTCTGGAACTATCTGAAAATTCAAATCTCTTGATTCTTGTGTATGTCATCATTACTACAGGAAATATGGTATCATGCTTATTCCAGTGAGCCCCAGCAATCAAAATATGTGCCCAGGTCCTTCAAAGGCTGCAAGTTCTGCAGAGAGAGAAAACTGGAACTGCACTTAGTATTTCCCAAAAACTGAGGAATCTGAATGCAGTATTTTGGATTTTCTATTTTAAAATATTAAAACATATTATATTTTTTCATGATCTATTTTAATCAACAACTTTGCTTTTCTCTCCCCCTTCCTAATTTTCTAACAGAATGAGGATTTTTCTAACCTAAAATTTCTTTTCTTGATTTTTTTTAAAAATTCTGAACTCTGATCATAAAATATAACAATTAGGGAGTACAATTCTGAATTATATCTTCAGATATGGAACAGGAAGGCACCTCATGAGGTGAGGACAGTCACATTCTAAAAGGGGACAGAGGCAAGGCTGAGATGTTTAATATTTTTTTTGCCTCTGTTTTCAACACTGATGAGGGACCAAGGGGATGTCAGGGCTCTGAGCTGGAGGACCATGACTGTGAAAATGATCAACTCCCAGTTGTCTTGAACTTCTGAAGGGATCTGCTGCTCCAGCTGGATCCCTACAAAGCTATGGGGCCTGGTGAGCTTCATCTGAGAATGCTCAAAGATCTGCCAATGTTGTCACTAGCCTCTGTCAATGATTTTTGAATGGTCTTGGGAATCTGGAAGGTCCCATTTGACTGGAGGTTGGCTAACACTGCCACAATTTTTAAAAACAGCCATTAGGAGGACCATGGAAACTGCAGTCCTGTCAGTCTCACTTCAGTGTCTGGTACAATTAAGGGGAAAGATATTCTGGGAGGTATTGAAAAACATCTGGGAGACTCCAGTCATTGGTCACAGCCAGTTTGCCTTCATGAGAGGGAAGTCCTGCTTATCGAACTTGTTTTCTTTTCATGGAAAAGTAACCCACCTAGCAGATCAAAGGAAGCCAATTGATGTAATATTTTTGGATTTCAATAAATATTTTTCCATTTTAACACTGTCTCTCCCAGGATTCATCTTGACAAAATGTACAGCACATAGCTGGACAACACATCATATGATGGGTGAGCAACTGGCTGAGGGACCAGGCACAAAGGGTTATAGCAAGTGGGCTATAACAGGCTGCCAATGCTAGTGGGGTTCCACAGGGCTTCATCCTCAGCCCAGTGCTCTTCAACATCTTTTTAAATTACTCAGATAACAGGATTCGAAGTTATACTAAGCTTGGCAATGATACTTAACTGGGAGAAGCTGTCATCTCACTCAAAGGCAGAGAAGCCCTGTAGAGAAACCTTGACAAATTAAAGGGCTGGGCAATCACCAACTGTATGGAGTATAACAGTGGCAAGTATTGAATTCTGCACCGAGGATGGGGCAACCCTGAATGTACGGGCAGACTAGGGNGAGGGACCAGGCACAAAGGGTTATAGCAAGTGGGCTATAACAGGCTGCCAATGCTAGTGGGGTTCCACAGGGCTTCATCCTCAGCCCAGTGCTCTTCAACATCTTTTTAAATTACTCAGATAACAGGATTCGAAGTTATACTAAGCTTGGCAATGATACTTAACTGGGAGAAGCTGTCATCTCACTCAAAGGCAGAGAAGCCCTGTAGAGAAACCTTGACAAATTAAAGGGCTGGGCAATCACCAACTGTATGGAGTATAACAGTGGCAAGTATTGAATTCTGCACCGAGGATGGGGCAACCCTGAATGTACGGGCAGACTAGGGAATGAAAGGCTGGAAAGCAGTGCTGTGGAAAGGGACTGGGTGTCCTGGTTGATGGTAAGTTGAATTTGAGTCAGCAGTGCCCTGGCAGCCAGGAGGGCCAAGCGTGTCCTGTGGGGCATCAGGCACAGCATCACCAGCTGAGCCGGGGAGGGGATTGTCCCACTCTGCTCTGCACCGGGGTGGCCTCACCTCGAGTGCTGGGGGCAGTTTTGGGCACCGCAATATAAGATGTAAAGCTGTTAGAGAGTGTCCAAAGGAGGCCATGAGGATGGTGAAGGGTCTCAAGGGGAAGCCATATAAGGAGTGGCCTGAGGTCACTTAGGTTTTTCAGCCTGGAGAAGAGGAGACTGAGGGGAGACCTCGCTGGGGTCTTCAACATCACTGTGAAGGAAAAAGGAGGGGCAGACACTGATCTCTGTGTTGAGCAGTGATAGGACCTGAGGAAATGGCCTGAACCTGAGTCAGGGGATGTTTAGGTTGAAATTAAAAAAAAGTTTTTCCCCAGAGGGTGTTTGGGCAGTGGAATATGCTCCCCAGGGCAGAGGTTACAGCACCAGCCTGAAAGAGCAAGAAGTGTTTGGATAATGCTCTCAGACATGTGTGACACTTGGGGTGTCCAGGAGGAGGCCAGGAGTCAGACTCAATGATTTTTGTGTGTCCCTTCCAACTCCTCATATTCTATGATTCTATGAAATAATTTCAGTTTTATTGGTTTTATCCTCCCTAGTGAGAGAAATGTTAGTTTCACTCTCAGTTTATGTCTTCTGTGTGTTAAGAAATTGGAATGTGCTTTTGGAACTCATGTTGAGAGATGAGTAGTTGCTGTCCTTTCCCTTAGGTTTCTTTAAAATATTTTCAACAACTGGAGGAAAAAATGTTTTTATCCTCTTTTCAAATTTCCAAAATATGCAAGGCTTTCCTTTAAGGCTGCTGAATTAAAGCTGCTAGTCAACAGGAATTGCATGAAGAAAAGTTTTTACCAGATCTGTGTAAATTATGGAAAGTTAAAGTATTCGATAATTAATATATTTTATTTTATTTAGAAAGACAACTTTTTAATTAAGGCTGCCTGTGTAAATTATTTAATAAGATGTAAAAAGCTTGGGAATTACTTGTACTGCATCTCCAGCACATCTAAACCCATACTTTGAAAGGTTTTAACGTAATTTCAAACGTGTATAATTGCTCTTCAGTAATGTTTTCTAGAACATAGCAAAACTTTATATTTGCCAGCTTCCTGGTTTTGATTGATGCTAAATTATTGTCTTTATTCATAAAGATATTGTCATTTCAGAGCATGTCTGAAAAAGGATCACCCTCATTTTCCCAGAATTGTACGAAAGTTCCATGTCAGACTTCCAAGACAAAAGCTTTGAATGTTTTTTGTATACTGTGTTTAATTTTGTGTGATGTTTTAAAACACGGTTTCAGTTCTTTTATTTCTGCATTTCTCTCTATTTATATACTGCACCGCAAAAGCTGCAAAAGAAATAACCTTACAGTAGGATTTCTTTTTCAAGGAAGTTCAAATTGTCCACATTAGGACTCTTTTCCTTGTGGTTTGTGAGGTAGCATTACAGAAAAAGAAGAAAAACATCTTCAAATATTTAAAGAATAAAAACTTGAAAGATGTGGAAAACTCAAATGTCATTTCCCCAGATTTTGAATGCAAATTTCTTCAAATTTAAATACAAAGTTCAAAAGGCCTTGAGGAAAATTTTCTGAGACTTATAACTCTCTCAGAGATGTGAATGCCTCTTTTATTCCACCTTAACACTGTGAACATCGGTACTTTATGCTCATTTCTCATAAATGTCAGGTAAAGTAATTTGAAATAAAACAAGACAATCATTGACAAATATTTGAAATTTTCTACAAGCCTTCATTTACAAAAATATTTATGTCTTCATGAATTTTCATGTGAAGACTTAATTGATTTGAAGAAATTTTTCTACAGCTAAGTAGGCAAGAACTGGGAGTATTTCAGAAATACAGATAATAGCTAATGCACTGTATTCACTATTGCAATATCATCTAATCAAATGCATTGTATTACTTATTTTATTTAATATAGCAATGAGAAGACATTTTCCACAGGGACAGAGAAATCACCTGTTATATCAATTTTAACTCAATAAATTCATATTATTAAGTTAATCATGTGGGGTAAGCTCCCCAGCATTTGCTGTAACAACTGAAAAGGGACACCACAAATTCCAATACTTTAGCTTGGTTCAGAGCCCAGTAGAAAGCTTATCACAGGATGATATGATTTTCCTCTAGATCCTTCAAGCTCTATGTTTAATTTTTATTAAATTTGTGGTTGTGTTGGGAAGGACATTCAAAGATCATCTACTCCTATTCCTCTGCCATGGAGTGGGATATATTTCATTAGAACAGATATCTGTAAGCTCTCTTCGACCTGACTTTGAACACTGCCAGTGACGGAGCATCCACATCTGCTCCAGGTATCCTGTTCCAGCATCTCATCACCTTCTTAGTAAAAAATTTCTTCCTTATATCCATTCAATCTTTTAGTTTAAAGTCATTGTACTTTGTTCTGTCCCTTATTCTGTCATTACAAATCTTTTTGCAGCTTTCTTTTCAGGCCACTTTATATATAAGACATCTGTAACAAGGTCTCCCCAGAGCTTTCCCAACCCCATCCCTAAACATCTGAGCAGCACCCCTCTGTTCTTCCCAGGATACAAGTCTCTGGTTCCACTGTCTATTACTTTTCTTCTAGCACAGTATTTTGACCAGAAGGTCCTCAATCAGCAGTGCTGGCCTTCTGCCTTCTGTCCCTAATTTCTTACAGGTGGGAATTGAAAAAGCTTTTGCTGTAAGAATATCATCATCAAAAAATTGCCAGCTCTGTTCAGCTTCTTAATCTCTAAAGGCAGGTTCCTGGGGATCCCATCCACTAGTTTCATAAACAACTGGAAGTTCACTATCCTAAATTTTCCTCTCCCTGCAGGTTCTTCCTCAACAGTTATTATGGATGACTAGATGATAGCTTAAGTTTAGTCCTTCTGAGTTCATCAGGAATGCACAAAGAGATACAGTCATCAAACAATTATTAATGCCTCAGTTTGGAATAAAAATAATGATAAACATGAGTATACTTGCATATAAATATATGAGTATACAAACATAATTTTTATTTATATGTTTGTAATAAGTTTTCACTTGAAATGTCTACGTTTCTACATGTCTGCACATGTTCCTCCTTAAGAAAATTAGTTTTATCAAATCTTGTCTGATTAGTTTCTTGAGAAGAGATCATTTTAAAGGGGTAGTTAATTTTTATTAAAGTCAACAGCATTTTTACTTTTTTTTTTTTTTTAATGGTGCCTCTCAATTTCTCTTTTATCAAGGTACTGCAACTGAAGTCCTACCCATTTGTGCTGAAAGGAAATTGACCCTAAGTGCTAAGTGGTTACATTTGGATAACAATATACATGAAAAGTAACTCTGGGAAAGTATGAGGGAAGAAGAAATTGATTTTCATGCTGAAATAATTTTATTCCTCTTATTAATTTTGTCCCCAACATTCCTGTTACTTGTTTCATATTAGTTTTATGAAATCCACCATTTACCTATAGATGTTTCTGTGCTTTAATAAGTGAGATTTACAGTAGAAGTAAATTAAAACAATCTCACATAAAATAGACTACTTACAACTGCTATCAAGAAGAAAAGTTGCATTGCTTCTTCTTTTCACACTAAGCAAACAGAAAAGGCTGTTTTGGAAATCAGTCACTAACTTTGCTCATAAAAGACTAAAAAATGAAAAATTATAAAAATAATTTAACAAAAACCTAAATGTCTTGGCGCACAAGAAGCTTCATTGAATCTCTGTAAATGTCAGAGAACCAGGAGAAAAAAAAACAGAAAAGAACATTAATTGCAAAACTCAGGATAATTAAGTGTGATGATGGAAATAAGGAATTTCAAAAATGACATGAAGAAACAAAAAGGTAAAAATCTGAGAATCCAAGGGGACTCTAAGAATTAATGAGACCCATGTTAGAGCTTTTTGGCAAACAGTATAGTCATACATGGATGGAATGGATAGCAATTAACTGTGTGAATGTCATTAAATGTTTAAATAGAAAAGAGGAATGATTTCCTTTGACATAGATATTTCCTGCTTGGCTTGCAAATCATGAACAGTTTGGGAGTAGGAGGATTAAGACTACCTCCATCATACCATCATGATAGTTCTGCATAAGTTTTTTTTACTGAATAGAAAATCATCAATTCATCTGGGAGTGAGTACCTAGGTGCTTGTGGAGGGTCATGGCTGCTGGATCTGCTGCTGGATCACAGTAATTTCTCCTGCATTCACAGAGGCTGATGCAGCTCTACCTGTGCTGTTACTGACCCACACATAGTGTTACACTCAGTACCAGCAGCGCACTACAGCTTCCTCTGTAGCCTGCCTTAGAGCCACATGCAACTCTTGGGAGAAGTTTTACAGCCTTTGGTCTGAAAAAAGCTGATGTGCAGGAGTCCTATTTCTTTCTTGTGGAGAAGGTAGCAAGTAGGAATTGGAAATATACTGTTTATCATGTAGGAGCCCTGAGGTAGGATTCCAAAAAACAGCACAAGATACCAGACAATTACAGGAATAAAATCTGACAGGAGTAAGGAAAGATGCTGAATTCTGCAGTTTCATTCTTTTCAATGATAACTGGCAAAACATCACCAGTATTTTAGTATTGAATTCCCTTATTAACTGGAGTCTGGATTTGTTAAAACCTGGAACGTGATTTTACATAAATGGTCCTGCATGCGACTGAATAGAAAGGGTGGACAACAAAGTGTAAAAGCCCATGTTCAGGTACATATTTGCAGTATTTATTTACAGCACATTCCATGTAATTTGCTATGAAGACAGTTGAGTTTGGTGATTCTGAAATGAATAATGAAAGAAGAAGATTAAAAAAGTAAATCAGAGTGAGAAGTTCAGCAGAAAGAGACTAGAGAGAATCAGAAGAGTCCAAGCTCTTCTGGGTATTGTTCGTACTTAGGTATTATTTTGGTAGAAAACCAGAAAAATGCGTTAACCTGGCTTAGCCAAAACCAGTTATTTCTGGTTTTCGGTTTTCTCCTTTTTTTTTTTTACCTAGATCATATTACATTTAGAGAAAAAAATGTGCAGTGTTAATGGTCTAATGATGCCCACAACCATGATGTAAAACTCAAACTTTTTCACATCTTTTTTGCCAAATCTACCTTTTTATTACCTAAGTACTCAAGGCCACTCACATTAGAGTTGTATTATATTTTTAAGCAGCCTTCAACTCAAAAAAATTCTTTCAGTGAGTATTTTGTTCACTCTAAATATACTTTTAAGCATCATCTGTCTTATTCAGAGAAGAACTGGAGATATTTGGAAAAATAACCTAATTTTGTAATAAAACAGATGCCAGGTAAGACTGAGACAGAACCAGGGAATACAGCTGCATGTTTGCTATAGCTGTCTATCCCTTACCACATTTTCTATGGCTGCCAGTGTCAGCATTCACGTATGATTATACAAGGGTATAATGCTGTTGGAGACGGCAATGTCATAGTTTATGACTTAAATATCTTCATGAAGAACTTTTGCCTATCATAGCAAAACTGTGTTACAAAAGCTGCAGAGAAGAGCACCATACCCTGAATACGTCTTCTGGCTGACGCTTTGAACTGCTCCTTGATGGAGATAAGATAAAGTAAATTCGGGTCTGGGGAGAAAAGAACACATTCACAGAGGGATCAAGCTTAGCACGGTGGAGACCACAGCCCCAGGGCCATCAGCTGCCAGGCTCGAACAGACCCTCACACCAAAGGGTGGGGAGAGAAGAGGTTTTGGGTGTGTGGTGAAAAAGCCTATAGTGAGAGCCAGTGAATGCCCATCCTCTGCTGTGCAGACAAGCCCAAGCTGCAGGAGCCCCTTCACCCTGGGGAAAAGCTTACCCACAGCAGAGGGGGTTTCATGGCCCATCAAAGGCCCCCCCAAAGGGGTCCCCAGACCCTGCACCAGAGCATTGCAAATGATGCAGCAGATCCACAGTGTTGCAAGGGACAGTTTCAAACTGGTGCCCTGCAAGGGAGGCACCTGGGCATTCCCACCTGCCCAAAACGTACTTTAATCCACGGGATTCTGTACTTTTCTGTGTGCCATGTGCAGTGTGGTGCGGCGTGGTGGAAATGGGGGACCCTCACATCAAGAAGATCAGATGGAGGGGAGCAACGAGACGTCGCTGGGACCCTCGGAAGGGTGACATGCTTCTACCTAACCCCTGTCACTCTCTCCCTGTTCCCCCACTCCCACACACATGTCTTTTTCTATTTCTTTCTCTCTTTCTTTTCTCTTTCTTTCTCTTTGTGTCTTTTACTATTAAGAAAAACATATCATTTTTTTTGCACCGACATCTAACCTTGTTTGGTTTTAATCTTGATTTTTGGGTATATTTCAAACCTTTCTGTTCCCGAACCATTTTATTTGTAGAAGCTTAGTTTCCCTTGCTCTTCCATGTTGAAACTGGTTCATAACAAATATCTTTTCCAGTTCTCACTTTGTCAGCTATTTTCCTGCTAACCTTAGGGAATAACTTAACACTGTTTCTGCTGATAATTTGGTATTGTGGCTAGGAATTATAATATATTAAAAAGAAAAGACTTTTTCACCACACACAAGCACATTTGGAGATTAAGTGCATTACACTGGAGAGACATTAAGTTCCTTTCTCATCATATGCAATCACAGTATGCAATATTATCCATAAAGGAATCAAGCTCTGTCTAAAAATTAGATGCTGTGGGAAGTTCATTCTTTAACTACACCACTCTAATGAATATAAACTTTCATCTAACACCCAGACTAATTTTATTAATACTCATGTCATATCCATTTGTTCCTTTACCAACATTATCTTTTATTTTATATAGTCTTGCAAGATCTATTAAGAGGGAATAATAAGCCTGCAGTGTCTTTCTTTCCCCTCCCTGAATCAATAAATTGTGTAGCCAGATTCGTATTTGCCAGTAATTCCTTCACCCCTAGCTTCCACATAAGCAACTTATTGCAATTTTTTACTGTTGAATCTGTGAATTCATCTGCTGATTCATAAAGAATTATGATATAGAGTTATATCTAGCCCTTTGGATTCACTCAGTTTTGCAGCTTGGTTTGCTTTGTGGAGATACTTATTATTTCTCAATAGAAGCATTTTCTTTTTGCCTTTGTCTTAGTATTCATCATGACTCTCTTTATTAAAAATGAAACAAAATTTACATTTAGTTTAATTAGGGAACTTTGGATATCCTTATTTAAGAAAAGCTTTTAAATTTTTTTTCCCTTGTTCTTCATTCTTCTAATAATTGAAGAAGATCAGCTAAAATATTGCCACTGCTAAGGTTAGTTGTACGTTAAATAATTCTCTCTTTGACCCAAAACTTGATTTTATGTTTCTGTCCTTCATGACTAGTCCTTTTGCTCCTCCGACGTAAGAAGAAATTGTTTTTTCTTAACATTTTCTCCAAGATGATAATTTTGATAGCTGAATCAGTCCATATACATTTTTCCTGCTGTTTGTATTACATTTTCCCAGCCAGAGTTTTGAGCTCCCCTATATTCCAGTTCATTTAGGTCATACATTAGTTTGATTACTTAAACTAGTTAAATTAAGTTAAAATTAATTCTAATTAAATTCTTAATTTCTGAAAACAAACACTTTTGAAATAAACACCCCTTAAATTACAGCTCATTTCGTTTGCTAGTTCATTTGTTTGTTTGCAGTTGATATAACTGTTCAATTTAAATTAAATCTCTTCAGGGCCTAACTGGACTAAAGCTCTGTACTACCAGATTAATGAGTATCTGAATAAGAAAACATAATGATAATTATTTATGTAAGAAACTGGTAGTTACCCAATAATGTTTAATTTCAGGTAAAAAAAGAGGATGCTCAACAAATAAACAGGTCAGCTTCTATAACAAAGATTACCTGATCTTTACTTTAACAAATCACATTTTCTTTGTAAGCAATATGCTCTCTCTCACTAAAAGAATTTTAATTGTCCTTGAAAGTGTTACACAGATTTCTTCTTAATTCCTCATCTGATGCCTAAGTGAGTAGCTGACTTCCAGCTCTACTCAGTAGATTGATTATCATGTTCTGTCCTGAAATCATCTCACCTAAATAAATTTTACTGGTTTTAAATTTATCCGTGTTGTTTCTTTAAAGTTTAATATACATAACCATATACCAACAAAGTATTAATATCAGCGATGTGATAATACATTGTTGTGTTACCTAAACAGTTGCTCTGACTATTGTACACAGTTTTATTTCTGCTCTGAACTTAGATATATACACTATTGTTTAAATGTATTTTTAGATAAACAGCAATGCTTTAATGTTCCAAGTTCCATATGACTCAGTATGAACTCTGATTTTGATCTGGTTTATCTTTTAATATTGATGGATTTCATGGGAAATACAATTTCTATAAAAGTAATGTAATTTTTGACTTTTTTTCCCAATATAAAAATGAAATAATTCCACAGGAGAAAACATCCTGTGACTGGCATGGATATATCCTGCCTCTAAATTGCACTTTTTACTTCTTCGTTTTGATTTTTTTCTTAATTGTCTATTATTTTTACTCACATAGGATGAAACTGATATTTGAAGAAAGAAAAATACAGATGTTATTAAAATAGATTAATTTTTAAACCAACATTTCTGTGTGTACACATGTAAATTGCAAAATACCTTGTTCTCAAATTGTGAGATGGTATTGTGAAGTCCTTAAAATACATCTATAAGTTTTTACAATTTAGTTTCTTACTCTGGTTGACTCTTTTTTGGTCAGACTCTGAAGTTTATGTTGTACAATATTCTCATGTTTGGAAGAGGTAAGTACCTGGTGCAGAAAAATAAATATGAGTGAAACTACTTAAATCAGCATGAATGCAGAGAGATTTAAAACTAGGAACAAATGAAAGTGTCCTACAGACCAGGCTATGCAATATGTAGAAATATTATATAATCGATATCTTAATTTAAGAAAATAACCTGTTGTGTTTTTTAGTCCAGAGACACTGAAAATAAAAACTGAACATGCATACATGTATATGTGAATATCCATGTATTCAAGTAGGTTTGAAATGTTTATTTTTCTAAACGGAGGCGTTTCTGTAATCCACTATATGCTAGATAACCCTACATAAGGCTTGTGTTTTATATTTCTGAAAGTCACTTGGAGCAAAAAAAATCCACTACGTCTCCGTAATTCTCTTGTCAGAGTGTGGTATGAAATATATAGGTCTTCAGAACTGTGTTCTGGTCCATATGTTTTGTATATCAAAGGATAGAAGGAAATGCATAGATTTCAATAACTTTGAAAACCAATATTCCACTGTGTGAGCCAACTGTCAGGCTGATAGGCATCGAATAAGCATGTTTACTTGTGGTTTTACTCAGGAAAAGGTATCATTTCAAAGGAAAATGAAGATGCATGAGTCATGAAAAGGATTATTGCTGTTCAAATCCTGTCATAGGAATGGTTCATCAAGTTGGCAAGTTATTTTCTGCCTTCCAGATTTAAGATAGAATGTGATTTTCTATTATAAACTGCAAAAACTACATCATACTTAAAGAAGTTTCACAGCCAAGTAATCAATCAAGACATTTAGACTAATCTTGCTATTTTGAAGTAAGAATATATACAAGTTGTTTTCTTGCATGACATAAAAAAAAAAAAGGCATTGTTTGCTTTATAACAGTGCCCAAGGGTAGAACTAACAATTTCAAAATTACTGTGCTGTACTCATTCTATTGTCATATAGATGGCACTGGTTTTTTTACACAACCCAGTAAATTGCACAAACTGTGCTGGCACTGAGTGCTGCTCTAATGCTGCACACGCAGCCAAGGGCTACCACGGCTGGGGTTGTTTTTTTGTTCCCCAGGCTGACTGCATATTACACATTGTAAGACCATAAAAAAAATTTTAAAAAACCAAATCAAACATTCATAAAAGATATTTCATCTCATAATTGTAGCAACAGCTATATTACACTTCATTTGTGACTGTGTTCCTCTGCCTCCTAAGATTTACTTTAAAAGGGCAAATAGAACGAAAGCTTTCTGCAGAAGGTTGTGCAGAAGGGCTTCTTCTCTGTGTTTGCAAGATGAAAAAACTAATAAATTAATTTTTTTACCTTTTTATTTGCATTTAATTTCAGTCTCTGGAAGAATTTGAGGACTATTTTAAAAAAGCATTCTAAATTCTGTAGTTGAGGTACATTTGTGTACAAGTATTCTAAAGGCATGTGGTTGGAATGGTGTAGTGGTGAACATGGTGCTGCTGGGTTAACAGTTGGAATCTATGATCTTAGAGTATTTTCCAACATTAATAATTCTATAGTTTTGTATTAATATATAAATAATATAATTTAGTGTAATTATTCATCATGTTCTTTTTATTCTTATGATTAAAAAATACATGGGTTTTTTTCCAAAGCAAGCTATTGAGTGGTAGTACTAAGTCTGTGGAATAATTTATTAATTCTTTTTTTTTCAGTATTAATTAATTGAATTTCAGTTGCTTATTCCAGATCACAGAATTGAGATACTGAAGTGAAATTCGTGATTCTGTGATAATATGAAATTATGTTTTCTTCAAGATTGCCTACCACACTGCTATGTAGCTGAAAAAGTAGATGAATCTCCTTTATTATTTAGTTGTACAACAGTTGTACTTTAGCTCCCTGCCCTTGACTGCAATAAGTTCTTTGCCTTATTGTGTGACTTCATTTTTGACAATTTTTATCTAGTAAAAAAACCACATGAATCCATGGGTGCATTAAGATTATTTTCCTGTTATATCCTTAAGTCTTGTTAAAAATCAAAACCAAGTACACAGACGAACAAAATCACAAAAAACTCCCAAAACAACCAAAAACGTGAAAGATCTCACAACACAACAAGAACAAAATATTTAAAAAAAAAAAAAAAAGATGCCATTATCTAAATGCCTATAAATTCACCTGGCTTGTTCTTGTCTTTAAAGGTTCTTAAAAATTTGCTGTCTTGCCTAATCTAGCTCATGATTTTACTCATAACTTACAAATGCAATTGTACAAGTCAGGTTCAATTCTCATCACCTCCTCTCTGACCCCTTCTTACTTTCTGATGGTTATTTTGTTCTGGAATTTGGACTGCAGATTCATGTGACCCAGAATTATTCCAATCTTGGCTTCTGAGAGATACTCAAAATACACCATAGAAGTGTCATTTTCAATATATTTAAATACTTCATGTGATCATACAATTTTTACTTTTTACTCCATCACAGGCCTACTTGGAGCTCATTCATTCTGTTCCTTCTTAAAAGATCTGGTTTCCAGAATTATCCTTCTGTTTTTTCCCTTTCAAATCTTCCTTTGTGTGGTATTCTAATGAGAACATTCTGACTCATAGACAAACACAGAAAGCACAAGAAAGGTTGACAAGTTTTAATTGTATATCTGACTTTGCTAAAACTCACAAACTGTTTGCTGCAGGTTTAGAAGATTGTTCAGCATAATGAAGAACGGAGCAATGGCCAAGAGGAATCAGTTCCCACCAGCCATGGAATGCATTACTGTGACTTTGTTTACTTGCTCATTTTAACAAAGAAAAGGTATTGATTGGAAAAGTTGCTGATATAGTTCTGGCTTCTGTGATCATCAGCTTTTAAACAATATATATGCTTGATCATTCCTGTTGAATTCTAAAGTACTAAGACAAATCAAAATTTATTTTGCCTAATAAAGTGTTGCCAGATAGTAAATACCATCTAAAAATTTAGTTTTCCATTGTTGTTTATTAAGTGCTAGCATATCAGGTCTCTATATGCATACAATTATTTTTTCTAACCAATTTTTATTTTCCATTGTCACCACAGTTGATACTGTTGTCTATGAACATATTTTCACCTTAGTCATCAAATATTATTCTTTCCTTCCGATACATTTAGAAAATCTATTATTTGTCACATTATACTAATGATAATTCCATTGTTTAAAGGAATAAAAGATTATGGAAGTATTTCAGTTCTTCAGATTTTTAGGTTTCTTTCTGACTGAAGAAAACAAGACAGTTTTGCTTGTATGCATTCAAGCTAGTTAGCAATCTCTGTAAATGTAAACAATGGTAAAAGTCAAAGATGTATAAAGGATTCATCTTTCTCATTTCCTCAGACTATGATCAGAAACCTTCTGTCTTGGTGAAACAAAGAAACAAAGGTTTGCTTCATAGTGATTTAAATACATCATAGGGACATGAACATGTCTTTGATTAGAAGTTCTAGAAACAAGAATGCCATTAATAAAGGAAGCAAGAATTTGATACTGGTTTATTTGATTACTTCACATTGGCTTTTATGCCTTTCCTTAGAGGCATCCCTTTCTTCTTCCAATAGCATATTTTTCTTTGTAACCATGCTAAAAGGTGTTTCAAAACTACTGTGTTGCTTTTACATTAAGACAGAAAAAAAAATCATAGAAATAGGAACCATGTCCAGATTCAGGGTTAAGACATCCATCTTACATATATATAAGGTCTCTCATCTCCATGGATACCAGTCTCCTGCTAAGACCAGAATTTCTCTGTTGAGAGCAACAGTCTAATAGCTGATATCTTAGCCTTCACTGTATAGCCCCTTCCACTGAAATAAGTACGTTGCCAATAATGAGGCTGCTTACACAATAAATTGTTTCTTATATGCAAAAAAGAGGGCGTTAAAATATTGCTGAATCTAACCAAACATATTACACATGAGAAATTGTAGAGGAACTTAGTCAAAACTGTTAACATTGCAACTGGAATCTGTCAAGAATACTAAATTCTAGCTCTGATTTTATAGTAAATTCCAGAATGTCTTAAATCTTAAATGTGTCCTCCAAGACTGAACATTTTGTATAGGCACTTATTTACACATAAATGAATTTCTTTTCAAAGATGGTAACTGTGTAAAAACTATCCAAGTCATGTAAAAAGAAAAATTTGTATATGTACTTGAAACATCTTCATATGTGAAAATCCAAACAAATACATAGTTAAGAAGTATGTGGAACATTTTTTCTGATTTTGCTTTTACCCTGACTCTGTGAAGTTCCTTTATAGAGACAGACTTCTAGAATAAAAAAAGTCTTTTAATTATCCACCTACCACAAATAATATAGCACATATAAAATAGAATTACCTTTCTTAATGAAGACTGCCAATATTTTCCTGGCCTAGAAAATTTTTAAGAGCATTCATCAACTTTATTGTATGGATTTTTGATTAAAAAACTGAGTTTACAGTTGAAATTTCATGAAAAGTAATGAAAAATCATGGGTTTTTTTCATGAAATTAACTGCAAATTCATTCCTTCAAATTCTTCCCTTATGTAGCAAATGCTTTCTAATAATTTTCTTGCAGCAAAGAAAGAGAACAAATAATTAAGTATATGTAATATTTCAATATACTCAGACACATTTAGGATTTTAGTTCCTTTTACTAAGCAGAAGCCATCAAAGAGAAAAAAAGAAAAAACTTTGAAATTGGAAAAAATACTTTATGTTACTGTATCAAGATGATAAATTACATGCTTTTACTAGAAACCTAATATGAAATACTTCAGTACAAGCAAACTGTCTATGCTGCTCAAGAATGGAAGAGCTTCATACTGATAAGTGTCACTGGATAATTTGTCCCACGTTAGATTATTTTATCTAGTTTTGAATAATCTTGTGTAGAAAAAATGCATGCAAACTGCCCAATTGCTTTTGGGAAGACTTCTACATAAGCTAAAATACAATGTTCATTCCACAAACTACTATGCATCAGTACTACCAGTTCTGCTGGGCCAAAAGCTATTTAATTCAGATTGTAGTGCAGGAAAAAAACCCAATGTATTTTGCTAATTTTGTCTGCTTGAATTAATCCGTCTTCCTGTGGGAAGCCTATTGTCGCCAGAAAATGAAGCAGTGCAAGTAGACATGTATTATTTTGGCATATCTCTAGAATACCAGGAGACTGAGCATTTAGGAAGCAGTTTTCTTTCAGCTTGTCCAGGAGGTGAATGATTATACATTTTACATTTAGTTGCTACAAAGATTATACAGATGTAACAGAAAGATACACTTTTAAAGACACAGGCTGAAGTTAGAAGTGTAGTTTCCAGAAAACTTTATTGATTGTGCATTTACATTCTTTAATTAAAGTATGCTGGAAACGCAGGTCAGGTTTCTAGCTACTGTGATGTCATTTTGCCATACAAGCAACTTTGTTCTTCATAGGCTTCCCTGAAAATAAATGAAACTAAATAACAGGATTCCAAGGAAAAATGCAGCAGCAAAAGCAAACAAACAAGCAAAACCTGAAAGTAATCACCTTTGTAAAGCATAAAGGAAGAGTAAAAAGCACAGGTGGGGATTTTTTCTTCAGTTAACTTCTAAAATTGTTTTAAATGAGTAGTACCAAATTTCTGCTGTCTTTGCTTAGCTGCTACAAGGGACAATTTAGTACACAAGCAAATACAAGCATTTTCATATGTGATTTCTATAAAAAAAATAAGACATTCATTCATTTGAAATAGGATAGTAATAAGTGAGAAATTCTGTACCCTACAGTATATTTTGCAGGATATAGAGTAGGCATTATATAATAAGGCATAGCTCTCTTATTTTAGGTTTCTCAAAGCCATTGACTGACAGTACATATACTTCTGAGTACACGTCTAGGAATGAATCATTGCTTAGATGGAAGCTGTGATCTGCTTTTACAAATCTTGCCAGAATATATTCCCTCATCCACTTAAAAGTGGGTCAATATTGTATTGCTTACTTATCTGTTAGTAATGTAGTTTAATCAAATTTTTGCCTATTTCTTGGCCTTTCTTATAACTTTGACCTTTATTAGACCTTTATTCTCAGGACTGTAAGAAAAAGTTGAGTGTAAATAGAGCTGAGAAACACTAAATTGAAAAAAAAGTAATGAAACTGTAACATAGGCACCACATAGTGACATTGTAGATACTAGAGTATTCAGACAACTTCAAGTGTTTAAAACATATATATACTTAACTGCAAATTTAAAAATATACTTTATACTTAATAAATCATATAATCCTGCTTTCTGCCAAAAAATTTAAATCTTAAAATAATCTATAAAATGGCAATTTAAACATCTTACACAGAGTTAAAAAAACCAAATCAAAACAACCCCAAAGTTACACTGTTGTGAAATGTAAATTAAAAAAAAGCCCACTTTGACTCTTGTTCTTGTGTTCGCAGCTCAATATTGACATTTGCAATATGTCAGATTTCTTGTTTCATAAAATATATTTTGTAATAGATGTCGTTCTTCTGGCTTTTTCTATAATTTATAGTAAAATTAAACTTCTGGCTTTGGTAGGAAAAGGTAACATAGCAAAAATGTCTGCCCAGATTTAAAAGACTAGGCAAAATTCTCAATATCTCAATCAACAGTCTATACTCAGTGATATAAATATGAAGGATTTTGGATAGCATTATAAATTTAGTCTTTTCTTCTCAGTTTACATCCATTTCAATCAGCATTTTAACACAAGTTACTGAGCTGGAGAAGAATTCCTGAGACCATCATGTCCTACTGTCTTCAAAGGAATTAAAGAATACATCCTTTTTCAGAAAAAAATAAAGCCTTTGTGGTCAGATAAACAGAAACATTCTTCAATACTTTTGGAGATCGGATCATGTCAGACCTCTGATATTTTTCATACCATAATCTCCAGTCCTCACTCTACTCATGACTTCCAGGCTAATTGTATCAATGCTTAGATCACTCTGCGTTTCCTTTTCTAGTGTTGTCCTTAATTAAACAACCTGGCATTAGTACTATTGTATATAATTAGATATGTTCCTCTGGTATATCAAAGTTGTATTTTATTCTCTTTCCCCCTTTCATCTCATGTTTCATTCTACTTCCATGGCTTTGCTTATTTGTTCCTTCAAAATATCCTTCCTAAATATTTGAGGTTTCCAGTGTTCTCCAGTTCTTAAATCACAGAATCATTTAGGTTGAAAAAAGCCTTAAAAATCTTTGAGCCCAACCATTATTAACCTAACACAATACCACCAAAATATGTCCCTAAGTGCCATACTTACATGTCTTTTAAATACCTCCAGAGATGGTACCTCCATCACTTCCCTTGACAGCCTGTTCCTATGCTTGACAACTCTTCCTTAAATTTATTGCATTATTCAATTATAAAATACAATACATTATTGGGATTTATTCTGAAGGCTTTATTCAAATTCTGTGCCTCTGAATCTGAGGACAGTATATGAAAAAGTGATATGTTTTTGCAGTCTTTCACTGACATGTATCCCATCTCTCTAAATCCTTAACTCAGAAAATCGACATCTCATCAATGTTGTCATTCAGACCACACATTATCAAGTGCTTGTTTATGTATATCTTGCCATAATGCCAGAAAGATCTCATGATCTGACTTCCCTGGGTGTGTTAGGAGTTTCTTGCACTGGTTGTCTATGCTGTTTTTGAATAGAACATATTAGCATAATTATTTCTATAATTTGAAAGCTGAGAGGGAATTTTGACTGAGCAAGTATGAGAAAGAATGGCAGGACTGTATTTTCTCAGGATATAATAAACAGCATAAAGCATACCTGATAATAACTCCTCACCTTCAGGTTCAAAGCAGCAACTGCTCAAATTAGTTGTGTGCTCTGACCAAGATGAGTTTAGTAGAATTTCAATGATTGATTTGTTTTCTGCTATGTGAATGTTCCCTCAAACTGTAAATACTGGGAAATTTTAGAGGATTTTTTCTAAGAATCCATGGAATAATACTTGCATGTAGTGGTAATAAATTTTTAAAGGCAAGGCAGTGTCCCCACTTTCTCATCCTCACTCCAATTTAGAGACACAGAGGAGAGAGGAAGGGGAATGCAGGGGAAATGCAGGGGAAAATTTTTACTAGATGATTCCCAGTATGATGCAAGATTTCTTGGGAAGAATGGTGATAGGTGGTACACATTGACGCAGTTGCCTGGCTGCCATGGGAAATTGAAGCAGTAGGGTTCAGAGACCAGGCTAAACACCAATGACTCTTTGTCCCTTTACTTTTTCTGTGTACAAATCTCTAACATGCAATATGAATCTTATTAAAAAAGGTTTTGGCTGAAGTTCAATGGTGGTTCTCAGTTAAAATATCCTGTTTGGCAGCCTTCTGATTTCTTATCTATTTTATATGTAGATAACAACAACAACCACAACCACCACCACAACAACAATAACAACCCCATCCCCACCAATAAACACTTTGAAAAAACTTCTTGATCTAACTTTACGACTTCCAGGCTGGGGAGTTAGTATAGTAGCGGTCCTGGATTCCTCCTGTGAAAAGGCCACCGGGATATAGACCAGCTGTACCCTTCTGCTGGAAGTGGGCTTACATCTATGTTCAGAGAGAAGAAAGAAAGTTCAAGTCTTGTATTTTCCTTTTTTTTCTTTTTTTTTTTTTTTCTTTTTCTGTTTTTATTTTTCAAAATGCAGGCAACCTAAAATGTTTGTATCTTTTTTTTGGAAATAAATATATTCATTTAAAAAATGCAAAAATCGGTTGCTCAGGCAGCTTTATGCCCTAATTTCTGATTCTAATGAAACTTTTAAAAAATGGAAGTTCCTCTGCCCTAAAAGACACAAGGACAACAACCAGAAATCAGTCTGAAAGGATTTATCTTCTGTTCATACAAAGATGGCTTGAACTACAGCAGTGGCTGCAGAATCCCTCAAACACACTCTCAGGTCTTCAATCAAATGGGCAAGAACTTGAAGGCCATTGCTAGTTCCCTTCTTTATCTCAAGTGTGCATTCAGACTTGCATAGGGTTTTCTTATATTCTTCACCATGCACACTAGATGTAAAACAACTTTTTTGCAACCTTGGACTGTTCTCAATGCCCTGGCCACCTACGCTGTGCAATAAGGGGATGAAATGGAAGAAGCATTTTAGCTTTTATAGCTTATTGACTTTTGTATTTTCAGATGTATTAGATAAATTTTTCAAACGTATCCACCTTACCTTGATATCTTGAGTGTGGAGAGAGGATTTCACATTTATTAGCTTTGCTTTGCTGGAAAAAATACAGCAGTAGAAGTACTTTTGTGTTATCTCAGGGATATAAATGGTTTTGATATTAAAAAAAAATCAATTCTCAGAATAAAATTCAAAGCTTGTGTGCAAGTGTTACATTAAAAGCAGACAACAAGCTTTCCCAAGTAGGTAACAAAGATGGGTTTTAAAAGTGCAGTCCTGAATTGCAGTTGAACTCAATGAAGCTCAATACTTCCAAATAGGAAGGTTCTATCTTAATGGAGAGCATATAATACGGTAAATACTTTATTCATTATCTCTGATCAACCGTGACAGCATCAGAAAAGGATGCAGGAGAAAAGTCTTCTTCAACAGGAGCACTTTATTCTCAGATCAGAGACAGTACAATTATGTCTGAGCTCATTCATTATAAGAATTTTTATTTCATTAGGTGGTTTGAATTTTTAAATGGTATAAACAGGAAATTCTATAGTGCAAACAAAAGTATACAGCAAATGGCCCAAGAAGTGAAAGGAATACAGCTATGCTGCTGTTTCAGGAGTATGATATTTATTTCTCTCACAGAATTAATATCTTATGATAATTGTGACTACATTTATTCAGCTATAATGATCTGTTTTATCCCATTTTACATGACTTCCATCAACTTCTAATTGCTTCATAATGCAAATGCTTTTGGCTCTGTACTTCTTTATAGGATTTTTCTCCTCTCAGACTAGGAATGTACACTTCAAATTATTTAAATAGCTCACATATGAGGGCTCTTTCTCATAAATTCCCCTCCTCAAGGGAGGAGCAGAAAAAGCAAATCTGTAATTTCCATACTATAATACTTTGTTTTGCAGTATGCAATTTATCCCTCGAATAAAAGAGTAAGCTCCAACTGTACTTCTGGGGCTGATGTGGCACTCTGACAATGCTTTTCTGTCTAGGCAAATACAACTGAAAGAGAATACTTTTAAAGAGTGAATTTAGCAAATTATTTTATAATTAAAGTATTACAGATAAGAAAAGAGGAGGCTTTATACTATCCTATTTCCAAGTCTTTTCCAGATGGGTCTGCAATTGAGGCATGTTGAAAATTCCATTTATGAGTACCCACATAGTAAATCCATATTAGAGAGCATAATTTCAAAAGTATTTTATTCTTTCCCATGTTTTCATGTTTTTTGTATCTGATTAGACATACTTATGACTGAAATTCTGAGTAAAAGTTTCTAAGTAATTACACCAGCTCATGGGCAAATACTGTCTATATGCACATTTTTCTAGTAAGACTATGATCTGTGATATGTAAATGCAAAATGTAAGTATAGTTTAGAATGTAAAAGATTTCCGCACTTTCTACTAGAGGTTACAAAACATTTTGTAAGTGCAGTCATGACAGGGTCATATTGTACCCTCTGAAGAAATGGTTTTAAAGCAGATAAATTATTTCATTTTTCTGATTCTCACTGGAAGTGTGTCACATCTCCATGGCTTTCATTAGCCACAGAAAGTCTCTAGATAGCAACTACAATGACCATGTACCATCCCTTCTCTAGAAGAAAAGCTGACTTATTGCATACAGTGACAGACTTCCTTTCACCAAAAAGCAGAGTAACTAGTGGAAATAATACAGTGGGTAATAACTAGTAGGTAAATAGGTATTTGCCACTCTAGTGGAATCCCAAGCTCTAAGTCAGGTTTCTTGCTTTCTGTGAAAATATACAGGAAGAGATAAATTTCTGAATATGGAACAAAAATATTATTTGTGTATTGAGCAAGCTCAGCCTGAAATAAACAATATAAAAAATTGCAAAATATGTGTCTTAGAACAAACACATGTCAAAAATTAAGATGTTTCTGTGCATTTTTAGTTCTGAATAATTGGTAGCTACATGCCTAAACCTTTTGGTGAGGCCGTGGTAGTGGTAAGAAACAAATTTGTGTAGCTCATCCTTCTACTGAAGTAAAGACACGAAGTAGGTAAAATTACTTATTATACTTACAAGCACAGCATTGAGATCAGGTCTTTGGATTCTAAGGTAGTGAGGTTTAATTTGAATCTTTTACTTTCCCAGAGAAAGCCTAAGTGGTTGGGTCTTTGTATGAAATTTGAACTCCTTTTTGTGTGTGTATTGTTGGTTGGTTGGGTTTTTTTAATTTCCTGGAAATATTGAAAGAGATTGTGGTTTAGAAAGGCAATGAAGAAGAGAAAAGGAATATTGGCACTTTTACATGAAACAGTAAGGGAGGAAAGCCATAACAAAATCTGTTCTAGAAATGAAGAATCTTCTCTGCACCATCCTTGGAACAATAACTCAAAACAAAATTTAAAAAAAAAAAAAAAAAGAAGAAAGAGTTCAGCACTTCTTTAAGCCTATAGTTCCAAAGGTGTAGAATAATGTTCAGGGTTTTTTGTTGATTGATTGGGGGGTTTTTTGGGGTTGGGGGGCTTTTTTTAGGTTTTATATTTGTGGTATTTTTTGTTTTGTTTAGTAAGAGAAAAGAAATAAATAAATATATTCAAACAGCTTTAAAAATTGTTGGGACTGGAAGGAGGAGACTACCCTTTTACTAAGAAATCTGATTTCCAACTGTGACCTAATGCTACTTTATTTACCTTCTTTGCCTCTGGAATCCTCTGACTAAGGTCTTAGCCTTACAAAAGTGAATAAGGGATGAAAATATTGTACATTAATGAGCTAAAGTCTCAATGGAATAAGATTTACTAAGATTTACCTTGCATTTTCCCTTAGAGCAGAAGGGTTATGTACTTGCATCTGTTCACTGACTTTGCAAAGTACACAGCAAATGCCAATAAGAAAGATTGATATTAGTCTTAACCTCATTTTTTTTTCTTTATTAACAAGTTGCACTGCTTACTTGTATTTTACTTATTATTTAAATACAAATGAGTTCTTAGAGATGTAGCTTGACACCTCAGTATCTAAAAGACACTCAGAATTTTTTACTGAATTGTGTTAGGAGAAGGAAATTGTGAAGATATGTGAATGCTTTGTTAGTGAATTGATAGAATTCTGTGTTATCTATGTTATAATAACCTAGTTTTATGACCTTTTCTTTACTGCTTGCTTGATCGTTTTAACTATACAGAAAACTTGCTAACTTTTTATTTATACACAAATATGCTTTTTATTAATATTTCTGTACAGAGTCTATTCTGTATTTATGAGCCTTATTTAAGGGTCAAATAATGTTTCAGAGGGAGCAATAAACTAGTTGTGATACTGTTTTTATCTTGTTTCCTTCTTCCTTATTTATTTCTTGCATAACAAAATGGGCAAGAAAAGAAAAATCTTTGGAGCATAATATTTTCATTAGTCTGCAATAGATTTGGTAATACAGCATAGTGCCTGTAGAAAGAATTTTCTTTATGCTAGGTGAAATTGTGAATCATATATAAAACAGTTTGATTCATATATGAAGTNGGAAGTCATGCAGTCTACAACTCTTAAGGGGACTGGAAGTCACCTTTTTGTTTATTCACGCTGCTAATTCTGTGCAGCAGAGATGCACTCCAACAAATGAACCAGAGCACATATTTTCTCTCACTCTCTGATTAAATATGTATTTATAATGAGTTCCATTATTAAAGAAAAGGACTTTAACAAAAGATTCTTTGAAACTCTAAAAGGAATTTCTAAAAAAAACTCAGTTTTAATCAACACTTTTTCTTTTTTATCAAGTCAGTATAAAATTATTGTTGATTCTCGTAACATTTTAGGTTAATTTTAGATCATCTTTTTATAATAATATTTTAATTGTGTAATTCTGCTAAAATGAGATAACATCTAAGTTTTATAGACATGTATATATACATATACACACCTCAGGTTTGTATACATACATATGGAAATATAAGACCTTAGGACCAACAAATTTTTTCCTGATTTGCTGATTTTCACCAAGATAGCAGAGAAAACAAATATTAGAAATGAATGAGTTCTTCAGAGTGTACCAGGAACCCCTTCAGTCATCAGCTACTAAAGCACATTCAGTCTGGCAGGCAACACAGCTTAGTAAATTGATGATCTAAGCTGATGGTTGAACTAAAATCCTTTTTTTATGCATCAAAGCATGAAATCAGGTAAAGTTATCAATCTATATTTACTTGTTGCTTGTATGGAATAAATAAGCTGTCATTCTAAATAAGATTTTGAAGCTAGTTGATTTACTAGGCTATAAGGGGAATAGCTAAATATTCTCAAAGCTGAGGAAATTATATTCATTTCAGGTTCAGATTTTAAAAGATTAAATTTAAAGTTCAAGGACATAACTTCAGAAATACCAAACAATTATCATCAAGTGTTTTGGCCTGTTCCTGAAACTGAATCTTTTAGGTATAGAATTTGGCCTGAACTTTTCAATGTATCATCTCTGAGTCTAGCTAATGTAAGAGAAACATTCTATTAAAATATTTGGTGCATTTTACAACTCTCCCTGACACAGGATAGAAAAAGAGAAAAAAAAGTGGAGAGTGGAATGCTCATCAAGAAAAACAACTTATGATTTAAAATAATTCTGTTTTTCTTATCAATTTCAGTTTTCAGGTGATAAGTTTCTAACCTGTTCATTAGTTGATCTAATGTTTTCATTACCATTATTGTTTTTAATTATTTCAAACTGTCAGAGCTCATACGTAGAAGGGTAGAATGCATATAAAAGCCGTGCCCTTGAAAACTGAGAAAGCGAGAGCAATAAAATCCTTGGATATAGTAAGTTCATGTCATAATTGCAGTGATTTTACTTTTGACTGTTAATTGAATATTAAGACAAAAAGCCACAGTTATCTAGAAAGCCGTAAGACAAAGAAGACAAATTCAGCAAAATATGAAATCACAGAAACAAGAAAGTGTGGATTTTCTTGTTATCTATACTGAAACTTCTATGAGGAAGATTTAGGAAATTATTTCTAGGAATTTGTTTCCAAAAGGCTGATTTTTTTTTCTCCCTGAGGTTGTCAATTTTCTGGGTGGAATCCTTCATCCTATAACCAAATTCAGCTTTTATATATACTAGGAAGTTTTATTATCCAGAATGGCAAAACTAGCAGATGATAACCATTTTGGACACCAGAAAAATCTTTAATCTTCTCTTTAATTTTCCAGCTTTGATGCTGAACCAGTATTGGAAGTCCAATTACTTATTCATGTGAAATCCAGAAAAAGTGACAAATTACCAAAATTTAGTTGCCAGTCAACTTCCCCTTTAAGACAAAGCAACTGAGACTGACCTACAAGAATAATTGTCAGCTGAGACTTAAATTATTTGTGTAGACCAATACACCTTAAAGATTATGCTCTTTTTGTTACTAAATGAGGTGTAATTGAACATTCAATTCACATCATTAATTCTTCATATTATTCTACTGCTATGCAGGTGAAAAATAATTTTTTCTAGCTTTGTTCCACTTCTGTTTCATTTACATCTGCATTAATTGTTTGCTGGATCATTAGAAACTCATGGTGTTGTTGATGGTCTGCAAAAACAGTTGAACTCTGCATAATATAAGGACTTCTGACATGCTAGACAGAGCCAGTACTCCTGGTTTTCATTCTTAGTGTTACTAGAAATAAATTTGGGAAATAGATCTTCAATTACTACCTACAGCAACTTCCTCATACAAGAACTACCTACCAGCTTCCTGATAGAAATTTCAGTAAAGACAATAAATAAATATCTGCACTTTCTTTTTTGATGAATTTGTTTTCTTTCTCTTATGGTTTTCTAGATAACTAGGCATTTTTTGTCTTAATATTTCATTAACAGATAAAATTAAAAACACAGTTGAAGGACAGGATGCCATCCAGAGGGATCTGTACAACTTTGAGAAGTGGGTCCATGGGAATCTCATGAGGTTTAACAAGACCACGTACTGGTGCTGCACCTGCATCTTTGTCTTTCCCTTAATTTCTGTTTCAACCAATTGTTTTTACACAAATGTGCTCAAAAAGAAGAAAATTAGAGACAACTGCCCTTGACAGATGATTCAATGAAAGTCTGACTAACAAGCTGCATTAAGACGTCTGTCTCAAGTCTCTCAATATAAGCCTCCCATAAACAGGCATTGATTGGCTCCATAAATACAACAACGTTATTATGTACTACATAAATACCATCAATGGATGAGAATATATTTATAGAAACAGATTTTGAGTTTTAAATCTACATCTCATTATAGTGATCACGTAATTAATTTAGATTCTCAGATATGATACGTTTTCTTTTAGTATTTCTCAGTAAGAATGTAATACCAGATTTCCTAATTTTCACATTAATATAGAGCAAATCAATTTCTGTATAATAGTGCTGTTACTTTTTCATAACTACTAACAAAAATTGTTTGGAACAAAGACCAGCTAAATCTATTCAGTTTTTTGGTTTGTTTGGTATTTGCACTAAGAGCACACATAATCCTGGATTAAGGTCTTTATATTTAGGCACTGCCAGTATTGAGTTTCTGCACTGAGGCAGGGAAAGAAGTTCAGAAAAACTCCATTACCATATCAGATGCTGAAACTTGCATTTGGATAAGGGCAGGGTGGTCCTGGGCACTTATTTGCTTCTTCTTAAAGCCCTTCACTACTGCCTCCTTAATCTGTTCAATTTTACATCTCTGGTTGACCTTGGAGAATAAAAACCATACAACTTCACCAGTAGCATTACATATCTGATGAGTTCCATTAGTAGACCTTTACTGCTTTTACTGATCCCCAGACATTAAATTTCTGTTGGTTCTCTTTCTGTCATACTGCGTATTTAGTAATATTACCTCTGACCAAAGAGTGCTGGTAAGAAAGAGGGAAGTCAGATTCCATCTTAAGGATCTAATCAAAAATCTAAATCTAAATCTAAATCTAAGTCTAAATAAAAATCGAATGAACTTAAATTTAATAAAATAAGTAATTAGACTCCCAAAGTAATTGCTCACTTTCAGATGCACTCTGTATATTTCATAGCTAACCTATGAAATAGATTATATACAGAATTAACTCTCTGGAGTATTTAATTTAAAGTTTTTTGGGACTATTCTTAAGTTGACCTCAAACTCTTCAACTTATACCATATGGTTTTTTCTATGAGAATAGGCTTGCATATTATGCAACTCATGTATTAACAATATATTACACAATCACAAAGTCATTGCTTTCTTAATTTTGATGAAACACTAAGATTTCCTGATGAATCACTTATATCTCTTTAAATGCCAAGTCTTTCCTCCCTTACTAGTGGCAATTGTTTGGAATGTTGTGTGGCAATGTGAATATATTTTAAGTCTATTTCTTCTCTGGTTTAAAACAGGTGTAATTAAATTTTTCTAAGATACTTCAAGGCTTCTTATGAAATCTCTACCCACTAAAGAATGGGAAGTAGGGCTCCTGGAGTTGTAGAAAGAGATGGTGTATGACTCTACAAGCTGGGAACTGCAATCTGCTGTTTCATAACCAGTTTTCTTCTGTGATGCTTTTTTTCCCCATGATTCCCAAACTAACAGTTCTCAACTAGTTCAAATTTAATAATCAAGTAAAACTTATTCCAATATTGTCCAAACCTTAGTAAATGCTTTTCAAAAAAGAAAGACTATATGGGGGTTTTATTGAACTTTGCGTGGTGACCTCAAGAAGATGAATTTTAAAGTTATGTTGTTTTTTAAAATGGATGTTATTTTTCAGTGATACACAATTATCCATTCTAGTGTGGGTGCTTGGGACACCTGGAAATTGTGAATGCTATGTAGAAAATCAAGTTCAATAGAGATGAACTGCAATAAACCAGAACTACTGAAAATGCTATAAAAGAAGAATATTTATTGAGTTTTTTGTAATATTTTGTTGAATAATTAAAGAATTTCATCATCCCAATTTACAGAATTCCTCATGCGAGAGAAAAGAGTTGTTAATACTTTTGCTCAAACTAAACAACTTACTTCAAATGTCATCTGAGAAGAATAACAGAATAACATGCATTTCCATGTATCATTGTGGTAGCTGGAACTATTTATTTCATACTGAAATAAAATAATATCTCTCTCCTTCCTGAAACATCATCTCTGAACAACAGAATTATCTTCTATTCTACTACTAGTGTTTTTTTCCCTTTATACAAAAAAGCTGCATGTGAATTTCACTTTATTCAGTAAGGCCAGATAGAAATTTATCACGAAGCTCTACTTGAGGAACCATTAGAAATTTAGTTCTTTTTATTGCCTTAATTAACAGACATATTGGGATAACACTCAGGAATAAATTAAGAAAAAATTTTGATTGTTTTTCAGTTATTCTACTTATGTAAGTTCTAGTAAGCTTTTCATATGAAACAAAAAAGTTCACACCTTCATTAGTAAAGAAAACTCCTAAGCAAGAGAAAAGGACAGTTATTTATTTAGACAGGTAAGTGTCAAAAAAACCCAAAACAAACCAAAACAAACAAAAAAATTCCCAGACAAACAAACCAAAAAATCCTACCAAAAATTTCTTGAGCAAACAAGTCCTTCTGCACTTCGTATTCAAGTATGAAATCCTGTTGAGATTTGAGTTCCTGTCAAACTTCATACAGAACTATGATTTTCAACTTCTATAGGGCTGTTCAACTAACTTAGAATTTAACATTTTTCTTATTTTTTTTTCAGCTGAGGAGACATTTAAAATTAGTCCACCCCATCAGTCACCATTAAATATTGTCCCTTTGAACTGAGATAGGAGTGAGTAGAGAGAGAGTAAGGTCTGATGTGCTAATTGGACATAGTTAGAAATTTCTGTTGAAATACCATGAAGTATATACACATACATAACTGTGTGGGAAAATTTAAAGTAAGATATTGCATTTGAGGTTTTAAAATGATCACATTACAGGCTGTATACATCAAATTTCAATATAATATTCTTCGCTAATGTATTAATTAGGCAACAGAACTTAAATACATTTTCCCTTTCTAGACTCTCTATTTTCTCCCCAAAGTTTCATAGTTGGTGTTTAGCATCTGATCTTTTGGATATTTGATTTCTCTACAGCTGATTAGGATTGTATCTGTCAGTGACTGAGACAAGGGCTTCACAATGTGGGGAATCTGGATCTGGATCATTTATTCAAAGGAAACAAGTTGCTTTTATACACTTCTTCAGGACACAGTATTTCCTTACATGGCGATCTCTACTAAGCAACCTGTCACACATTGCCACATCAGCAATGCACTTTCTGAATGTCCTTCTATGGGGTGATCACGCACTGTTCACCCCTCTGCCAGCTTCTGGCAGGCTGCTCTCTGCAGGGGTCTGTCCTGTGGCATTTCTTCCCCCCAAGGTCAGGCGGAGAAAAGCCTTTGTGCTGCCATGTGCTTCTGCAGGCGTGTCTCACAGCCGGCAGCTCTACTCCGTCCCGTGTCTTCCCATATGCATCCACTTCTTACCTTCCTGTTTTAATCAGCAAGGTTGGCTGGCTTTTTGTTGTTTTTGAAAAGGCACCATGCATGTTAACACTATTTGCATGGCACTGGTTCTGACACTATGAGCAAGCTGTGCTGTAAAATGTCTGTTGGAGTACCTTGAGTAAACAGAAAAAAAGAACAAGTCTCAAAAGCTTGACACTGAACTATACATGCTGGTTAGACTGAAGTGCTTCTGATGCTTCTGCTTATATGATGTATAAGCAGACATCATATGACACCTGATGTAGTCTGTATTAAGAGTCTTTGTTCTTGCAGTGGAATTACCGTCAGGGCAAACACGAATTATATGTGATCAAAGGAAAAAAATATAACTACAACAAATAAATGTACACTTGGCAGCTCTATTCTGCGAAGTCACACTTTAAAGATTCATACTTCTACTTGAATTTAGTCCTCAGCCTTTTTCATTCTAGTTAGAAACACATCAAATGAAATTAAAATAATTAGACTACAACAAATTTCACCCTCTGTATCCTATCAAGTTAAAAGCATATGTTATGAATTAACATTTGAAATAGTATACACGGTATTATTACATCTTCCAGAAATGTTCCACCACTTTTCTATTTTATTTATTGCTAATATTTGGGANCCTTGGATCATTAATGAACAATCAAATCTCTGTCGACCTTCATTGATTTATTGCCTATCATTGTAAAAACTGAAAGTCTTTGAACTATTATTCACTGTGTACCATAATGCTACAACTGTAGAAATAAAGTGATATATGAGCAGTTTGACCTGTATATGGCATCATAAAGGGAAGCTATTAGAAATTTCTTATTTTTTTGTCTTAGAGAAAAGGAGAAGTGTCACTTTGAGGTTTTTAATTTGATATTATATCTAGACAATATCCATTTCTTTATGACCACATGAAAATTTTTTTGCTGTATTTCCATGGAAGGAGAAATCAGGAATACCGGAAGGCATTGTCAGGTGTAATCCTGACTTTATTTGATAGGCTTGGAAAAATATCTGGGGGATAAAAATGCAAAGTTGAAAAACTGGGCTTCAGATTTTGACTATTGTACTTTCTCACTGCTGTTGGTATTATTGTTAATTCAGTTGCATATGTCCTTGTCCCAGGTAAGAAGAAGGTTTATTCTATTTTGAAAAAAGAAACCTTTGACAAACCACAGACCTGGAGAAGTAAGATTTCATCAGCCAGTCAAATAAACATATCAGTTATTGCTGTGAATATTTTAGTATGCTTTATCTTACTCTCTTCTGATACCATTTTTTTTGTCTGACTCATAATTTTTTTCTGACTCATAATTTCTACGAGCTTAACACTAAACAATTCTTGCCACTGATACATTTCAATAGATAAAGAGGAGGAAATTAATTATTTTTTCATAAACTATATCTATAAATGATAAAAGCGTGTCAAACCCTGCTAAAATAAATGCAGTTTTCCAGTTAATACTGGAGCTTAGTTTTAAGATACCATGTAACAGAGAAGCAATTTTATGGCACACTATTCTATAAACATGAGAAGAAATGCTTGGAAAGTTCATTTACCTAGTCAGTTGTCTGCAGCCTTGTATATTGCTCATCTCTTCTTAATATTTTCTGAATAATGCTTCTAGCATATTCTTAGAACTTTTTTCTAATAATTTGGGTTTGAAAGCAGAGCATATATTGTAGCCATGTGTGTTTACTACTTTTTTAGATGGCAACCATATTCTATGACACTGGAAGGTAATAGCTCTCCTTCAGCTTGGGCAACATAATTTAAAATAGTGGCTGGTTTTTTTCCCACTTCTTTCTCTTTGTCACTCTTTTTTCTGGAGTCATGGGACAATCATGATAAGTTGGCAGCTTTTTCCTTCACTTTTATAAATTGTATGGTGGAAAAATTGTGGTTTTATAAGCAAGTCAAAGGAAAGGAAGGCGGAGTATAGTTCCGTGAAGACCTCAAAAAGCCGTCTAGCAAAGCAGGAAGTAGCAAAATATGAATTTAGTTTGATTTTGGAGATAGATAGTTTGTCGAGAACATTCACTGTCCAGCTGAATCTCTGAGTGATATAGAAAAAAATCTTTCTGTCAGGAGGGACAAAATGAAATCTTGATAACTATCTAATTACTTCATTTCCTACAAGTGGATGACAAGTGAAAAGTTTCACACCAATGATGAATACAGTGGGACAACCCCCCAAGTCACAGCTTGGATTTCCTCATAATATATCTTTAACCCTAACCCTAAATCTTGTTTATCCCTAGCCTTAAACCTAACCTCCCATGAAGATAAGAGGAAATTAAATGAATTAGAACTTTTCTTGCATTTGGTGTAGTAACATTCTGCATGAGAGTGAAGGTATTTAGCATTCACCATCCAGATGATGGCAAAGTTGTTAATACTCATTGTATGCATGTCTTACAAAACAAACGAAACGCATTCCAAAATCACTTCATCCCCATTAAATCTGTATTTGTGTTTTGCTTTCAAATCATTCTTTGCCATATTCTCAAAGCACCTAACAATTTCTAAAGGATTTATCTTTTGGAGAAGTGTGAACGATAGTAGTGCTCTTAGCCTAATCTTAGAGATAAAAACTGAAGGATGATGGATCTATGATTGAGTTAACTTGCATGTCTATGCTAAAGGCTACACTGAACTGAGTTGCCAAATTTTGTGCTGTCATTGTAGCCACTGAATAATGTTTCTCCTACACCTAAAAAAAGACATTCAGAATACCATAACAATTTCTTTATTTTAAAACTATTGCAAAGCCTTAATTTCTACTATTAATGAATGCAACTGGATTTACATAATGAATAGCAGTTAAGCACAACATTTTCTGTAGAGAAAATGGCACATAAGAGAGAAAGAGAGCATAAAATATTCTGCATAAATTTTTTTCTATTTTTTTGTAGTTTTTTGCTTATGTATCTCACAGAATGGATATTTCCTGACCTGCATGAGCTGAGATAGAAACCAGAAGACAGTGGCTGTTTTCTACATGTTCAATGCTAAGAAGAAAAGTATTTACTATAACAGAAAGCACAATTATGCTGTTCCTTTCTAATAGCAGCAAGCTTCCAATCCCAGCAAGCTGAAACACATGCAAGACATGTTTACGTCATGATGTGGCATATTATAAAATATGAATTCTTGGTTTTGCTTTCAAATACTGAAGGGATTGTATCAGAAATACCAAGATTTTGTACTGAACAATGAAAGAAAGCACACATTACTGAACTGTCCCACCTTTAGGGCAAGTCTAATCTGTCACCTTCTATCTGTTTTCTTCAGCTACACATGTGATTTGAAAATATTCTCTCTGTTTCAGGATGAATCTCTTTAGTTTTCATGGACCAAAATGCGTGGCAGAAAACAACAGAAATGGAGTTTGTGTTTAGGTAGCTCAAACAATTTGCCTTTCATAATGCACACACAATTGAAGCTGAATATTCATTTACATTGAGCAATATTGCTTGCTTTAAAGTAAAGTGGGATGGAATAACCTTAATGTGCTGGTGGGCAAGCTCTACTGTGTCACATCAGCCATTCTTAATCTTGCCAAGTGGACTCTCTAATCCCAGGAAAAGACACCACTTACATATCATAACTTTGAAAGCAGAATTCACTTAAATTGACAGGACTCAGCTTGAAATATATCCATTAAGCTATATATATGTTTGTAATACATTCATTCTGATGTTAGATTAAATATAAATACAGAAAACCTATGTAAAAAATTAGTCTTTTAAAGAGTCAGTGCTATCATCTTCAACTTTTTGTAGACCTGTTCATGGACAGTTACTAACACAAGTTATCCTGCTAAAACTAGTTACACTCTAATTGCTATTAATTGATATTGACAGACTGCAAAGGAACTGATTTTTGGTTTTATGAAGTCTTATAGGAGTAGAAATAAAAGTTGAATTTTATAGTGTATAAATTCTTCTTTTGACAGGTATTTTCCTTTGACTGAAAAAAAGAAAAAGTATATAGAGAGATTTTCATATTATGTGAAGCTACTAATTTTTTTAAAAATTCTATTTATTTACACAATACCATTTAATTAATTACGCTTATTTCTACAATAAAAAACCAATACATAGAGAGCTTATAGCTTATAATTTTCACAATAAATAGGAGTTATATGGTGTCTAGAACAGAAAAAGTTATGATGGTACTTACATCGGCAGGCTGGGGTCTAGTTTTTCTGGAATTCCTCATTACTAATTGTTGACATTGTGAGCTATACTGACAATTAGGTACCTTGAAACTAGTAAAATTTCTCTTTGAATAAGAAAGACTTAGTCTAGTTTCTAAGCCCAAGGCTTCAGAAAGCTTCCCTTTTAAAATTAAAATCCTCCCTCCTCTTTTAATACCTGCCATTACACAGTCTCAGCGGAATCCATTTATATACTACCTGGCAGGCTCAGAGAGAGCCATGACCATCATTGCAATACCCTTATGGACACTAAATAGCCTTATTTTCTTTGAAGTGCATGGAATCTGCAGAACCCTACATCCTAAAACCATGCTGAACATGGCGTGTGAAAGTTCATGTCAGGCCCTAGGCTTCTGAACAGCTATGGTCATACTTTGTTCATTTTATCCAAGTCCACTGTGTTTAGATGAATTGTTAAATTCTGCTCAGATGAATTGTCAAAATACGTTCAGATTTAATATTGCTTTTTCTTTTCATGTATGAAACACTAGATGATTAGGTTGATTTAAGCAATTAAAGGTCAGATTTGATTCCATTCTCAGTCACATTCTCACTTAGACTCAGAGCATGCAGTATTCCAAGAGATGAACTGTGAAATTACTATTTAGGTTTGATCAAATTTTTAAAACATATGTCTATGGTAAATGAAGGTGATTTAAGTGGAACAGTCATTTGCCAATAAGGAGACATGATATTTATGAAACAGAAACCATATTCATTGCATATTTTCAAATGAAGCCCATAGTCATAGCTACAGTAAACAGACATTTGTAACATAAATGTACTTCGCACATACTTGATCAACAGAAAATGCTACTGGTTTAGCATTTGGAATACAATTAGAATAGATTGTTCCAGCAATACTACAATGTTTAGGAAAAACAAAACCACACTTTTAGTCTGAACTTGATTCAGTTAAGGCAAAGAATATAATTTCTCACTAGTAGTCACTGAGTACTGATTATAAATACCAGGGGCTTTTTGTTTTGATATGTTATTCTGATGTCCCAGTATCTTGGAATAAATGGAAATCTGCATTGATTTTAATGTAATTATTGTTCCAATAATTTTTTCTTGCCCCAAACCACTTCAAATCCATTATTGTATATTTTGCTTTCTCTGTTTTACTCAAGATAGGGAAGAGTAATTTTGCTAGATAATATTCTCCAGCCAGTGTGTTTCCGTCTCCTTTCCATATTTTCCATCTCCATTTTAAGAAACAGACAGTGATTTGCAAAGTTAAAATTACTCTTCTTTCTCATTTATTTTCTGTTATATTAGTATTTTCTTTGTGTGGATTAATGGGTAAAGTCATACATAAAAACTGATGCTATCATAGAGGCCAACTACATTCATACATTTTGTAAATGATTTTCTGGTTCCTCTGTTATTTGGCAACAGCATTCTGCACTTGAGTTCTCATTTCAGGCTTGCTTAGATATGCAATATACTGCATATTTATATTTCATAAGAAATATTTTCCACTCTTGGCAATAGTACTAAGTAAATTACTGAAAGACGTGTATAGTAAACAATTTCCATTTTACAAATGGTTTTGAGTTTTCTACATCGGGCTTCATGTCAGGTAAGGTACAAACAGAAAGTTTTAAATGCTCTGAGAAATGAAATTCTGAAAAATATTCTTATGTTGTTAGAAACTATTATTTTATTTCATTTTCTCCCAGGAAAATAAATTTCATTTCATATAAATTTTAATAGCTTCCCATAAAGCTTTTTGTTTGTTTGTGTATCTTTATAGATACTGAAATATGACATTTTAATAAAAGAAAAAAAATGTCAAACTCATGAACTTATAATTTCAGTTCTGAAAGTGTGAGAAAAGATGAAACGGCCATTATCAGAAGTTTTCGGTCTAGTCTGTTTCTCACTGAATAAAAATATATTCCTTATTTCTAACCTAACTCATCTTCCTTTGATTTGTTATGATTTTTTTTTGGCAAACTAAGATGCCATCAGCTACAAGATTTTTGTACTTTAAGAACTGTGAATCTTCAGTTGAATAAATTAAAACTTTAAATTTTATACCAAAATGATTCTCTTCTTTCACAGTTAAGAGAGTATTGTACTTCCTATATTTTTAAAATTTGGTGATCTCTTTAACATTTATTAGCTATTTATTTTGCTTTTGTCAAACATCTTTCCCATCTTAATGGAATATTAAATATTTATATGAATTTTATTTCAGATTTTTTTCTTTTAAATACATAATAAACCATCCTGCAAACTATTTTATTATCAACTAAAGTTTCACTCTTTAGGATATTTATGTTTGCCTTAAAAAATGGAAAATTAGGCCAAAATTCTTGGTGCGTTCAGAGCTAGAGTGGTTCTTTTGTTTGCATACGACTAATTGAACAGTCTCCTGTGCAAGGTGAGCCTTCACTTTCTGTTCATTGATCTTCAACTTTCTTTTTCTGCAAAATCTGATGTAAAGTTATTCTGTGTGTTTTCTGCTAGAAAGAAAATGTTTATAGTTTCTAGAAACTTCAACTGTGTTTTAATGTTTTAATGTTTTGTACAGAAATACATCTGACTAGTGGCGTGAGGTAGAAGTTAAGCTGAAAGTCACAACGGGTTTGTTTTGTAGATCATTTGAAAAAATTCATACTTAAAATGGTCTTTCAGGCTAAAAAAAATTCTTCTTATCCTATAGAAGAAAAATTCTACCCCAAATTAATGAAGAATAAGACTAGATCTGCTTTTACAGAAGGATAAAATCTAACACCCCATCCAATATCATATGAAACATTTGGGAATGCTTCTGAAATATGCTGCCTATTCACTAATTCTCTTGTTCATTCTTGGCTTTCTGGTCTTGTTAAAGTTAATGGTCTAACAAGAGAATTGCTGTTACTGAATGAACAACTACTTCGTTAGTTTTTTCAGCCCATCCTTTCCCAAAATCAAATTGTTCCTACCAGAAAGATCTGTGGTGTTGTCAGTATTGTTTTTTACTTTGGGTACCATAGAATACAATTCAATATTTAGCTGTTTGTCTTTTTTTTCCCATTATGTGTATTTACCTCAGTATTGGGACAATTTCCAGACTGTCTGAATTTAAAATGGCAAATGAATCTTAGAAAGTTATGGTATACAATAACCAGAGAAAATGTCCCTTTAATCAATGAAGTACATTGTATCCTGTCTTTTTGACCAAATCATGGTCATATAAGGTCATATGAAATATCAAAATAAGAAAATACACATTTCAGCCACCTTTGTTTCTGTTAGACTGGTATTTCAGATAGTGACTACACTGCAAACTAAAAAAACCCTTTTAATCTTAAAAAGCAAAACAGGGCAAAGCAAGGCAAAATCTCACCTATCTAAACTTTAAATAGCTCCACACACAAGATTTTTTATTGTTACATTTTGTGATGTCACATTTTTGTCTACCAAAATAACATGGATTATAATATCTAATCTTCAAAAATTTGCATATAGACAAATGCCATATTTATGTCTAAATTCTGAAGTTAATTTTCAATAATGACACAGCTCATTGAATAAAGAGTAAGCCAGTTTGTAAATATTTTATTTGAAAGGGGCAAATCATGTATTATAACCTGGAGAAATAGATTTTGGATTTTGTAATTGCCTTTGGGTGAGCAGATTTTTTAAAGCCACTACATTTCTGGTGTGATACATACAACTTTAGAAACTAGGGATAGCCATGCATTTTATTACATGTTTGTTTTTTGTTTGTTTGTTTGTTTGTTTTTAATGAGGTATCATTTTGGGGTTTATGTTATGGAGTTTAAAGTGAAATAATAACTAAAACTTTAATATCATTATTATGGCACTTATCTAAAATAAACAATCACCATCATTCAGGTTTTCTGACCAAATAGGTTGAAATCATCAATAATTTCTAAGAGCACAGCCTAGGAGGTAACTTTTTTAGAGAGTAAAAGAGAGTCTTTGTTTATTATGGGATATCATTATTACTAAAAAAGTGCTGGATACTGAGTGAAGTTTAAAGCTCTATGTATAAAGTTGCCATTCTCAGCTTGTTAAAATTGAAATGACTGAAAACAAGACTAACTAGGAAGAAGAAAACTAGATTCAATAAGTGAATAAATTACTTTGATTTTGATAACCAAACTGATTTTGCTGTCATCTGAAACTGGAATGCAACAACAGCTATTTAAAATTTTCTGCATTTCTGAAGTAATTTCAGGCAAGTTGGTCTACATTTTTTATTTGAAAGACAAAACCACTATTTTATACATTTTAGCTTGGTTTTTCATAGCTGTGTTTTGAGAATATCATACATAACTGAAGCCAGATTTTTTTTTTTATTTACAAACATTTAGTTCATCTTTGACTAAGGATGTGATCTAACTTCCAGACTTGCCAATCACTAAACTTCTGTTTTCACTAAGGAAAGCTGATATTTTCCGAGGAACTTCTGAGTTTTCCTTTAACAGACCATATTTTCAGTACTTACCAAATAAAAGGGAAAGCAGGAAATTCTATTAGCAAAACCACTCACCAGGGCAATGGCAATATGGAGCAACCCAGAAAAATTCAATATCTCAGTAATTTTTGTAGTCCCTGTAAGCCAGTTGCCAGATTCAGCAACACTGGTTCAATCACAATCCAGTTAGATTTGAACAGAAGATAAATGGTGATGCCACTGGATTATTCCTCGTCCTTATGAATTATTGGAAAACAGCAACTCCTCCTGAACACCAGAGATCCAGTAGGTCATTAGGAATGTATCCAGCTAGACTGAGCTACAGAGCTGGCTTTGCACCCCAAGGACATCTGTACACCACATGTGTCTGTCTCACACATGGGATGGTGAGGCATTTTGTTTGACTGGCTGAGACGACAGATGCATTTGTGCTAATCTTGGTTGTGGAAACAGTTTATTCATATTTTTAGGATTTACCATAGCAGATGAGAACTTGAGCTACTAATTTATTATATGGAAAAGCATTAGTAATAGTAAAAATCCCTAAATTAATTGATTAATTTAAAAATTATTCACTTTGTCTGAAAGCAGAACATGATCTAAGGACTCTTTAGCAGTCATTCTGAGACAAAGCATATTCACAAGTTAAATTATTCATAATTAGGTAATGGAAGTTAAAAATCCATAACCACAGGAATATTTCTGAGAAAACTTCTGGTAATTGTTTTACAATTATGATTGATTAAACAGATTCTCTGAGAAAGGGTACTTAAATGAAATTTAGGGTTTATGAGGTTATGAAACTAGTAAGCTCTATCAGGTTCAATGTCAACTGTGTTCCTACTGATTAAATTGATAAAAATGACAATGGTTCTAGAGGCAACAGATATTTTTGTGGGCAGAATTTGAGAATTGGTGAGTATGTTACAAAACAGATGTAATCCACAATATCTAATCATGCTACAAGTGGTACAAAACTGTACACATGAAAACTGATGATTTTATAGATGTATTTAAGAAAATCACTTCCAAAACCTATATTGAAATATATATTTTTATGCCACTCTAAAAATCTGAAGCAATGTAATTCATTTATTTGTACTGTTGTTAGAATTGTCTGTTCTTAATAGACAAGCATCCAATGTCAAGCACTGGAACAAGCTGCCTGGGCAAGTTGTTGAACCAATATCCCTGGAGGTAATTAGAAGGTGAGCAGACATGGTGCTTAGGGACAAGGTTTAGTTGTGGACTTGGAAATGTTAGGTTTGTGGTTGGACTCAATGACCACAAGGGTATTTTCCAGCCTAGATGATTCTTTGATTCCCTGAAATCTATTAAATAATCTCTTGTGATAGATGAAGAAGATGATTCAGTTGATTGGCTGTATATGAACTTTGCACTGTTCACAACTTTCTCAGCCTTCAATAAAATAGCTGGAGCTCATGAATAAAATAATAATGACAAAGGGACAATAGCTCTGCTTTTATCAGCTAGCACTCTTTTGTCTAGTTTGAGAAGCTCTAAAAATATTGTGGGAAACATGTATTCCTTATCAGTTACTAATCATGACTAAAGTACAAATGGAGGTGTCTGCAGATCAAAACATCAGTGACAGCAATGAGTTCCTCTGCAACAACACCCCAACTCTTCCAATATTCGAATCATAGAATAATCTGAGTTGCAAGGAACCTAAAAGGATCGTCGAAATTCAACTCCTGGCCCTACACAGAACACCCCAAGCAAACACACCATGTGCCTGAGTACATTGTGCAAACACATCTTGATCTCTGTCAGGCCTGGTGCTGTGACCACTGCCCTGGGGAGCCTGTTCCAGTGCCCAAACACCCTCCACGTGAAGAAGTTCTTCTAATACCCAACCTAAACCTGCCCTGACACAACTTCAGGCCAGTCCCTCAGGTCCTATCACTGGTCACCACAGAGAAGAGATTGTTGTGTGCCTGTCCTCTTCCCCTCATGAGGAAGGTGCAGACTGCAATGAGGCCTCCCCTCAGTCTCCTCCAGGCTGAACAGACCAAGTGACCTCAGCTGGTCCTCGTATGTCTTCTCATCTGACCCTTCACCATCCTCATGGCCCTCCTTTGAAAAATTCTTAATTAGCTTAATGTCTTTCTTATATCGTGGTGCCCAAAACTGCCTCCAGGTCTTGAGGTGAGGCCGCCCCATTGCAGAGCAGAGTGGGATAATCCCTTCCATTGCCTGGCTGGTGATGCTGTGCCTGATGCCTTGCAGGACACAGTTGGCCCTTCTGGCTGCCAGGGCACTGCTGACTCATATGCAACTTGCCATCAACCAGGACACTCAGTTTCTTTGTGTAGGGGTTCTCCAACTTCTCATTCTCCTGTCCATACATCCAGAGTGGAAATATATTGAAGGAGTGAGATTCATGTGAGTAAAAGTGCTTGTGCAATGAATTTATGCAGTGGGACAATTTCAGGGAGCACATGCCTGCTCTTTTTTAGATCTAATTGTGTAAGTGAAAATACTCTAAAACATGGACATCTTTGGAGAACCTAGAGTGCCTCAAAAAACACTAGTGGAAAAATTAATACAAAAGCATAACAGAGAAAGAACTATAATTAAGAAAGAACTTAATTATCCTAATTATCCTTAACTTTGAACAGTTATATGGAAGAAGATAGCAGTGAGGAAGTGCTGTGTGATGGACAGTAAAAATTCAAAATTCACTGTTAAAAGAGGTTCACTTTTTCTGTGCCATGCAGTTACATGAAGAAAGACACTGTATTTGGTTTTTGCACTCCAAATGAAAATCTCTCTTCATTTTAGAAAAAAAGAGCTCACTTTAAAACCATGATTAATCAAAATCATATCCAGAAGTTCTGGATCCAGACTCTGGGAATATAAGGTGGGAAGTATTTTGTTTAGGCTTTTCGGAGAACATGGAGCAATTACAAAGACTTAACCACATTGCTAATTGACACCATAACTGCTGTACTAAATCTTCACAAATATCACTATAAATAAGACAACATTTTTTCTGGATTGTTTCATGGTATGTGTTGGAGGCTTCATAAAGTTTTCATAAACTTCATTAACGTTTGTTGAGGTATTCCATCACAGTAGATGTTATGATTTAATTTCCTGGAGAGTTTGTGCACTGCTTCACTCCTCTTCCTTTTTCTTATTTGCTTTTCTTTCTCTCAGTCCTATCTGTTGATCACACTGTGGCATCACCCTAAGAAAACTTTCTTCATGGAGTTTTACCTCAATTCCAGTTGGAATTTCTTTTACACTGAAATATTTGTATCTGTGGAAAAGATTCCAAAGACTTTTGCAATGCTAATTTAAACTTCAAAAAGAGCAGCACTCATCACAGACACAGCCCTTCGTCATCGATTTTGGGGTATCATACTGAAAATTACTTTTTCAAATGTAAACCTAATGTAATTCTTCTTCTATGCTGAAAGAAAGTGATAAGTGGATGAATATATAAATTCATCTGCATGCAGACACACTCTCATATCAAATCACTACTATTTCACTGTCAATCTAAATTAGGGCACCTGACATTAAAGTTAGGTGACTTTGTTTGCACTTTCTTATAGCATTAGAAATGGCAGATGCAGTATTATTAGCATACAGAACTAATCTATTCTCTCAAATGCCCATGAGGAAGGTAGGAAAGCCATATTTAAATAAAACAAAATAGCAGAAAAGATAGACTATGTCTTTTGCTAAAGTTGTAAAAAAAGAACTTGTAATTTTCATTATGGTAATGACAACACAAGTTAGATTTCTCTTGTGCTGAGGGTTTTTTGGTGTGGTTTGTTAGGTTTTTCTTGCTAAATATATTTACAAGTTTTGTCATTTGAATCACCAGCTGAATTAGGCCTTCATAAGAAAAATAGCCTATTAAAAAATTGAGAGGGGCATTCATAGGCCCATCACTCAACTACCTTGTGGCATGAGATGCTTTTTAACTAAAAAATATTTAGAGCTCTTTTTTGGAATTTTTTATCCATTTTATTGGAAGAAGACTTAATATAAACAACTACATTCTTTGTGTAACATACCACAAAACCCAGAAGCAGTTGTAATAAAAACAATACGATAGGATGGAGTGTAAATATATTACATTCTTACTAGTACAAGAAATTGCACTTCCAGTATAACACATAGAAAGCACTTAAAGTATTCAATGCAGAAATTTCAGTTTTAAAAAACTACTAAATTAGCATGGTGAGAAACTTCTGCACACTTTAAAGACCACTTCACCCCCTGGAACAGCATTTGACCCAACTTAGATGAGTTTAAACACCTTCTGATTAAAGATTTCCTGAATCATGTGCTGTCCATCTCTTCCAACTTCGTACACTGATACATCCCCATTTCTCAGTATCATTTCTTCTCATCTTCCCTTCTAAAGGGCAAACTCACTCTACATCAATATTCTAGTGTATAGTCATTGAAACAATGTAAAATTTCATTACAAGGCTTCTGATAATTAATTAATTAACAAAAATATTCTCTAATACTTAAATGAATGCTTATGTAAATACATTCATTTGAGGATTGTACTGAAAAGTATTTGTTTATTACTGTGAGATAATTAAGTAAGATCAAGGAGATTGTAATTAACATTAGGGAAATTACTAACCAGAATATGACAGCAGAGCACACTCTCTGGAGAGCAGAAATCAGCTGCAAACAATATATGATCCTGATACATGAAAATAAAGAAATTTGTGGTTTAATTAGGTTTTTTCCTGAACTTTAATGGTTAAAACCACCAGCTGGGACCAAATATCCCTCCTAGCAGATTCTCTTAGGGGAAAATGTTTTGATAATAAGTCACCTAAAATCAAATGTAAATAAGGTAAAAGTAGTGAATGTAGCAAAAGATTAACAAGGCATGGCAGTATACATATACATGAACTACCTGCTCATTAAAAGATACAGAAAAATAGGTTGAAAAGTGAAGAGGATGTCTATTATGAAAATTTGGTTTATGAAAGGGACTTATTTGCCATAGAAGAAATAATGTGCTTAATGAAATATCTGGTCTCAGGATGTCATAGGAAGCAACTTTTTTTTTTTTTTTAATGAAGGTATAGGTAGGCATAAAGGATATTGCTTTTGCTTTGTAAGCATAAAGGAGCCTTCAGAAGGTTTTGACGAACGCTCTCCTAAGCAAAAAGGACCAAAAAAAAAAGGCATATAGGGAGGAGAGTTTAGTTGATGATGAGTGCTCTAAAAAAAGTGAGGCTGTGAAATTATTGGGAAAAAGTCATGAGGACCATACACATTTTCTAAAGCTACTGACAGTTATAAGGGCAAAGGATCTCTATTAAAATGGAAGATATATATGTACATTCAATAACTCAATACTGTTATCAATAAAACTACATGAAATATAAAATACAACTTTTCAGAATAAACTTCCCTCTATTGTATGATACTTAAATATTTGGAAAACTTGGTACTTGTCTCTTGCATTGCAGATGTTAAATAGGCCATGATTTTATAAGTTCCATGTAACGACTTAAAAACTATAGTCAGAAAAATTCAGACTTGGTGATTAAAAATAATTATAGAGAAATAACTATGATGGTCCAGACCTCTCTATCAAAAGAAAAACAGAGCCTTGTAAACAATTAACTACTAAGGAAAAAAATTAAAAATAGATGTTTAACTTATTTTCTATTCCCTTGTATTTCTGTTTGCTTCTTACCAAGGTATGTGTTCAGTCTTGCCATCTGGCTGCTTTAGACATCTGTGTATTTGGGTGCTTTACTTTGCCACAGTCTGGCAAAATTCAGCCTGTCCAAAAGAGGTATAATAGCCCTTCGAGCTCAAAAGAAAGAGTATGTCAGATTTTAATGTGAATTACCTCAGAGGATGTATCATCCCACTACCATCCCCTGTACTGCTCCTCATTCGTTATTGTAAAATTCAGAATCTACAGCCCTAAATTACTTAGAAAAAATGATTGTGGCTCTCTGCCCCTGTATTCAGGGAACTGACAGTCATACAGCAAAGCATATGGCAATATAGACTGCTGTATCATTTTCTAGGTTTTGACAATGTCTTTTTAAAGTGTCTGATGTATATCCTGTCCAGGTGAGAAGGGGAGTGAGAGAAATGCTTTGGTAGGCACCTGGCATCCAGCCCAGGTGGACACCTGGCATCCAGGTTAACAAACTGTTAACTCAGCAACACCACTTTCACCATTAAGTGATATCTACTAAGTGCCACATCTACGGCCTTTTTTGAACACTGTCAGGGATGTCAGTTCCACCAATTCACTCAGCAGCCAATTCCAATCCCTGACCAGCCTTTCAGTCAAGATATTTTCCCTAATATCTAATCTAAACCTCCCCTGGTACAATTTAAGGCCATTTCTTGTTTTCCTGTAACTGGTTGCCTGGAAGAAGAGACCGACACCTCCCGGGCTACAACCTCCTCTCAGGCAGCTGAAGAGAGCAGAAACCAAAGAGAAGTATGAAGCTAAGCCAGGGAGTTTGAGCCTCCTTTTGTTCAGGCTAAACACCCCCAGCTTCTTCAGCTGCCCCTCAGACTTATGCTCCAGACTTGTGCTCCAGACCCTTCCCCAGCTCTGTTGTCCTTATTTAGACTCATTCCAGTACCTCAACGCCTTTCTTGTCATGAGAGGCCCAAAACTGAACCCAGCAGTTGAGGAGTGACGTCATCAGTGCCAGCACAGGGAGACAGTCACTGCCACGGTCCTCCTGGCCACCCTATTGCTAATCCAAGCCAGGATGCTCTTGTCCTTCTTGGCCACCTGGGCACAGCTGGCCCTTGGTCAGTTGGCATTGACCAGCACCCCCAGGTCCTTTTCCACCGGGCAGCTTTCCAGCCACTCTGCCCCCAGCCTGTAATAGTGCACGGGGTTGTTGTGATCCAAGGGCAGCCTATCTCAATACCCCAAAGATAATATGAGTAAGTCATATCAGAAAATTGTAAATATATACTCATTTCAGAAAGCTGAAAATAAGAGTATGTAAAATATTATGCTGTAAATATGTAAAGATTATATAAATAATGTAAAGATTATACTTTGACGTGGCATGACACTATAGAAACAGTGGAAGAACTAATGGTGTGGCAGAATCCTTTCTAAAACTACTTTACATCAAATATCTGAAGAATTCTTTCCATTCAGTGTTTTCTAGTCAACAAATTCTTCCCTGTTGCATTTTAAATGGAAGGGGGCAAAGTACATTCTGGACATAGTGATATTCATTTGTCTCTATTGTGTCATTAATTCAGGAGCAATCATAGCTCACTTTATAACACAGGTTTTACACCATAAGGCTTCACAATTGTTGTTTGATCTAAAGGGTAGAAAGAGAGTGTGGTCTAAAGAGAGAAAGGAGTAAGTCTTTGAACAACAGAAAAAAACAAATAAGAGAAAAGTGGAAGATCATGGAAATTTGCTCTTCCACCTGTCTAGACAAGACCCATAGAGGGGAAAGTCATGGGAACTGTAAACTGCTGCTGCTGCTGTAATTCTTTTAATAGAAATTTTTCTAATGTCCAACAGCTTGAAGAGCAGGGATAAGTGGAGTATGATAATGATAGGAAAAAAGGAAACAGCAGCAACAAAACCCAAAATACTAGGAATGAAGTAGGGGACTTTGTGAGAAAAGAAGAACAAACGTTTACTACAGCATGGAATACAGTTTTAAAAGAGTGCCTCTGAAAGCATGCCGCTGAAGGGATTTCAAGTTTGTAAGTAAATGAAGTAATTTTGAAAATTTGAAGTAGACTCCGAAGTGTCAGTTAAACTTGTATCACCTACTTGCATGTAGGTACAAATACATACCATATATTTATAAAATATGGAAGGATTAATAAAGAAATTGAGATCTCTAACTAACAAAAATAATAAAGCTACCCTTATTTAGACATCTTTGGCACAAGAGTTCCTCTGTATTGACTGAAACCATGGTATTTATGCTATAAATTAAACTACTGCATTAAGGTATCACACATAAGCTAATCTATATCTTAATAGGCATTTACCTTTTCTGTGATTTACTCATTCTTGAAACACTAAAAGAACAATGCAGTTTTTAATCAAGTAGGGATATACCCTACTACTAGAATGACAATCATACCTCAGTGCTTGTTTCAACTGAATAACTAACTTGAATAGCATTCTTTTATTTCATCATAGAGTCAGAAAGTCATGACACAGGTACATCTTTGCTGTTTATCACTGGCATAATCTTTTTCTTGTTTAATTGCATTCTTCTAAAAGACTTTCTGTCAGCCCAAGTCATTCTGAGATAAAGGCAGCATTCTATTGTCTCAGATGCATTAGACAATATAGATATGTGTATTCTTGAGCTCCAGTAAAATGGTTTATTCTATCACAGCTGGTATGTTTTCTAGGTAAAATAGTTTCATAGTGACATGGTAATAATATGAAACATTACAGTGGCAAATGCAAGCAGTCACTTCAATATTGGTCAATGTTCCATTGGTAATAAGACAGTTGGGCACACCAGTAATTTTCTGATAATGGCACAATTGTGCAGCCAATATATTCTCAGCTCCTTAATTAAGTTAAATGATGCTCTTATAATAATGATCTTTAAAGTGTGTGTGACATTTGTTCATTTTTTTTAAAGTGATGGTTAAACAGATGAGTAGTATAGCAACCAAACCCCTTAGAAAAAAGGTAATATCATTTCATCAGTGGAGTTTTTGGTTTGTTGTTTTTTTTTTTTTTACTCCTTGATGAGAGATATGAGGGAAATATCTGCAAAGTAACAGAAAAATTCATACGTAATGCATTTGAATCACCAATTTTATTGCTGATGCACGTAAGTATAGGAAGGGTTTGTTAGGAAATAGATCACTGTCTGAAGGATCAAGAAACCTATATTTGAAGTGATTCAACACTGCTGCTGACCTGCTTTGCAATTTGAAAGTCACTTTCCTTCTATTCCCTTCAGTATCTCTTGTCCCTTGGGCAAGCTTCAGCTGCCGAAGTAAAAGTCATTTGAGACTCCCTAGAGTACTTCTCTTGGCTTGCAAAAGGACAGATTTATGACGAGATTTGAGTGGATTCTGCCAGCTCCATGCTGATATCTTAGATGTACCAATGTGTCTTAATGGCATCTGTGTTAAGGCAACAGCAATAAGCCTTAGTTTTGTTTGTCCAACAATATATTTACGCGACACACCAGAATATATCCAGTCGTTGTTCTAGCAAGAAATAATAAAAATCATAAAGATAGGCTTTTAGTAAATTAAAAGTGATTTGTTGTGATAAAAATTTGTCTAGTTTCCTCTTACCCACTAATATTATCCTGCAGTCAGAGATCCATATCCAAAGGAAGAGCCATTAAGTCTCAGAAAGTATTAATTATTTTAGTAATGAAGTGGCAGAAAACAACTAACTTCCAGAAATCAAAATTTGCTGCTCTAGTGGTTTGACAAAAGAGAAGTAGCTGGGACTTTGTCTATGTGGAGGAGATTTTTGTCTTTTTTTCTTGTGAACAATTTGTTTCATGAAATAAAATCAGGAAAAATCTTTATATAGTCAATTTTTAATATAAGACATACTCACTTGAAAATTTCTTTTTTAAAAAAGACATTTTCTTTTTAAATAGACAGTTTTCCATGTGTATTCCTCACCAAGACCTCATTATTATATTATTGCTCATTATCCCTTAGGACAGCATTACACACACAAATTGTTGGTCCTTTTATTGAGCATAAAATGTCATCTTTCTCTCACTGTGAATTTTGAAAAAAAAGCCTTTTTTCTCCTCCCTGTATTGATTCTCCTGTGTCCAAAGCCATTTATATTTTCATCCAAAGTATTTATAACAGAAGGAAAATACTATATATCAATACAGACATGCTTCTTTTTTCTTGCAGATCATGTATGCGGCCTTTAAGCTTGGGAGAATCACAAAGCCAGGCTGAACATTTCTGTCAGCCTCGAGACTTACAAGGTGATGCTTATGCTCTGGGAAAAGGCACAGAAGCACATCTAGGAACATTTTATGTATCAGTAAGATACTTTTAGCTGTATAGGTTTTTTAATCATTTTGAATCTACATACTAGCTTTCTGTCCAGGATTCTGTATTAATTAGACAACCTTCAGGGAAAAAATTTTTAAAAATATTTCATTCTGACAGCATGCCAAGACAGACCCAAAGATCCTTCCCAAAGTATTTAGAAGTGTTTTCTTTGTAAAAGGAAGTATTCCAGAGGATCAGAGTTGCATTTTCTTACTCCTTATCTCTGAGTTGTGCCCTCAAAAAAATACCGCATAGACCCAAAAGCTTTCAATACTGAGGCCCTTGAAAATTATCGGTATCAGGGATATTGTATTATCTCAAACTACTTTAAAGTCAGTTCAGCAGCTGACTTACTTGATTTTGGAAAGTGTCGTCATTGGCTTTTTTCTCTAAGTCTGTCACTTGAGATTTGACTACATATTTTACCTATATTACTCTTTAATGTTACTAAGCATATAGATTTAATTTGTTTTTATGTAAAATAGTGTATACCTGTTTATTCACAGAACTCTGTACCCTACATATTTCATACTGCCTTGGTATTTCATACTCATTGGTATACAGTGTTTTATCTTGCCAGAATATCTGCCTAAGGGTCCAACAACCATCATAATGTGAATCTTTATCCCTCCTCTGTATCTTAGATAGGTGAATTTGCTTTTGTAGAGTATCTTAGGATGGCAAAAATTATTGCATCCAATTATTAATGTGGACACTGGTAGAAACTACAGTACCAAGCACCTCTAAACTACATCTGTTTCAATGTCCTTTCTGCATTTAGTTAAGAAAAACAATTTACTTACGTACTAAGCTTTAAGAAGGTTTTCAAGATGATGTACTGATATCAGATTTTGGTGGAAGAAGATAAACAATTTAGGCAGAATCTCTAAAAGGGCTCCCAACTCATATTCTTGATATTGGCTGTGGGTATTGAAGGAGCTACATTCCTTTCCATATTGTAGTGACTTACATAGTTAATAGGCTGGAACAACAGCCAGGACATTTTTAATTTTTTCCTTTAGGTTCTGAACTTACAAAAATGGAAAGCCAATTTTAATTTTTTTTTTACATTGTTGTTTAAGTTATGT
>VWZW01007470.1:76606-91167 GCA_013397115.1 Edolisoma coerulescens
CCCTTCTTCCCTTCAGTGGCTGTAGTTTACACATTTTGGGGTCTGGTGTCCTTGAGGAGCAAATCTAGAGAGGTCTGTTATGTCTAATCAGCATGAGAGAACAATAGTTAACAGGCCACAAGAAACTTCAGAGTTACACACTAGGCAGTACAGTATTTGAAAAATATAAAAGTTAAAACCTAAGGCATCAATGTCATCAAAAAACTGGCAAATGTCCCATAAGTGCATGAAAGCATGAAGTGATTAGCATCATGAAGTGCTGATGATAATAGTAGGGAATGAGGAAAATAAACAGCTAAATTGAAAAACAAAGAATACAGTAATGTCGATTGGAGTTGGGGAAGAAAAATCCTTTTAACTGGAAATCATGATCATTACTATTTGATTCTGTGCATCAGAAGCAAGCAAGAGCACCTACATTTTTAGATTCCTCTAATAAAAGCAGATTTCTTACTGCTGTAGAAATCTCAGTGATAATTCTGTACAGTGGGAGAAAACTGGTAAAGCTATTTCTACTTTATAAAATATTCAGATCCAAAAAAGCTTAGGAGTACTGCCTGTCAGTCACAGAAAGTGGAGAAGGAAACAGTCAGTGACAAAAGAGATTCATTAAGAGTACATCCCATCACATCACTCATTTACAAAAGAGGTGGCAAAGTGAAACCACAGTTGAAGAAATACGAAATTGTATGCAATAATTTTCTCATTAAATTTTTTTAATAGGCCATTGTTAAAATAGAAAAATATACTAAGCAGGATTCACAGAATGACAGAATGGTTGAGGTTGGAAGGGCCCTCTGGACCCCTGGAGGTCATATGGTGCACTACTACTAATGCACAGCCACCTCCAGGTAGTTGTTCAGAATGGGCTTTTTTTATCCATATGGATTTTTTATATCTCCCAGGAGGAAGACTCCAACACCACTCTGGGCAGCCTGTGTCAGTTCTCAAGTCATGGTCATAGTGAAAAATATTTCCTGACGTTCAGTGGGAACTTCCTGTCCTTCAGGTTGTGCCCATTGACTCTGGGCACCATTGAAAACAGCCTGGCTCCCCTCCTCTTTTCACCCTCCCTTTATGTATTTATATATTGATAAAAATCTCTCTGACCCTCCTCTGGGCTGAATTGTTCTCTCTCTCTATGTTTTTCATAATAGGAGAGATTCATAAACACGTCTGTGTCCCTTCATTGGAATTTCTACAGTATGTCCATGTCTCCACAGTTCTTGGGGGTCTGTCCTGAACTTTCTATATTCCAGCAACTGCCAAGTCCTTGAACAGCCTTTGGCATTTTCCAGCCACAAGATCCTTCAGGAATGCCACAGATGCATGTCAAACTCATGTTGCAGCTGTAATCATCCTTTGTCTGTCTCCAGAAAGAAAACTGCAAATAACTTTTCTATCTATCCCTCTAGCTCAGACTGAATAGCCAAGTGTTTATGAAGAATCAACTGTTCTTGGAAGATTATAGGTTGTTGACAGTTATCATAATAATAATGAAAAAAGGATTGCTGCCATTGTCCTCCTTTCTGAAGAAAAAATAGACCATGCAAGCTGGGTTAGAGAGTCACATATTTAGTAGAAAGTGAAGCTTCTTTTGGCATAGTGAGTATCAGATCCTTTTTTTTTTTTTTTTTGGTTTATAGTTAGGATGTCTCTCATTCAGAGGCTCTTATACACGTTTGCTGGTGAAGGAAGTGTCACAGGTTGTAATTAATAACACTATTAAAGTCTCTATACCTGGTCAATTATGTACCAGTGTTTTCTCCGTATCAAACAACTAACAACAATATCAGGGGACTAGTAGGAACTGGAGAATAAAGGAAAATGACTAAATTTTGGCAGAGGATGTGAATGAATTGCCTTAATTTAATCACCAATACCCCAGTAGTGGTAAAATGATCCATGTGTATGTAATTTACTTACTTGTTTAGTTAAAGCAGCATTTATATATATGTAGTTGACATGGTTTAACCCCAGCCAGCAACTAAGCCCCACAGAGCCACTGACTTTATCCCAGTGGAAAGGGATACAGAGTCAAAAGAGTAAAAGTGAGAGAACCCATGGGTTGAGATACGGACAGTTTAATAGGTAAGGCAAAAGCATCACACACAAGCAAAGCAAAGCAAGGAATTAATTCACTGCTTCCCATGGAGGGGTAGGTGTTCAGGTATTCCCAGAAGAGAAGGGGTCTCTCACGTGTGACTTGGGAAGACAAAGGCTGTCCCTCCAAAAATCCTCTTTTTTCCTTCTTCTCCCCCCAGCTTTATATGCTTGCCATATGGTCTGGAATATCCTTTTGGTCACTTGGGGTCAGCTGTCCTGGCTGTGTCCCCACCTGACTCCTTGTGTACCTCCAGCCTGCTCACTGGTAGGGTGAGAAGCAGAAAAGCCCTTGACTCAGTGCAAGCCCTGCTCACCAATAACAAACATTCCTGTGTTACCAACACTGTTTCCAGCACAGATCCAAACCATAGCCCAGTACTAGCCATTGTGAAGAAAATTAACTCTATCCCACCCCAAAACAGCATAGGTATCTATTCTGCACTGTATCTATGCTGAAATTTTTGAAAGAAAAGACTGGTGCTTGCTAGCAATGACATGAGTATTTTGATTTGATGGATCTTTAGATTGATTTCAAATCTACGCATTCTACTGTTAAGTTCTGAATAAAGTTTCACCTAAAAATGTTACTGGGCTGGTAATCTCTAACAGAACTAAGTATGAAAATGATTTTATTAAACATGGAAGGCTTTTGGTTTTGTTTGTTTTGACTTCCTTTTATGAGTCAGGATTACCTATAGTCCCTTGAAAATTCTTTATGTAAAAACAGGGAAATAAATGATATTAAGAAAGCAACCAAACAGAAACCTATAAGCTCAGTGAAAAAATGTGAACTTGGGATGTGGAAACCCTAAATGACACTCAGATGAAAACATTTATTGATATAAACTGGAGTTGCCAGAAAAAGACAATGAATTATCTGAAGTTGATAAAAAGTTAAAAATCAAGATTCTTTATCTAAAAATGCAAGATTGGATTTTAACCATTCCTAAAAAAATGTTCTGAATGTGTCAGAAAGTACTAAACTGAATGTAAGCCTTTCCCAGAAATTTCAGTGCTGTTGAAATCTGTATGTTTTTCTGGAAAGTTTCAGTTTTGACATCTTGTAACAGTACTAATAATTAGCTTGTATAATTACTGAGACCATTCACTTTATTTCAATGTACAAATATTTGCAAATATTTATAGCTAGTACGTATAGAGCATTGAAAGGATATTTTGCTCTAAGGGGATGTCAGTCTTTGAGGAAGAATCTACAACAGACAGATGGTTAAATAATAAAGAATCTAACAAGGCATCAGGCATTTGCTTGAATTTTGTTAATCATTCCAGACCTGTTAAAGTATAGCATACTTTGTGTATTTGATAAGTTGTCATCTTTTAATGGGACTGTTAAAATTTGCTTTACAAAATATTTGTTACTAATAGTTATATGCAAAAATCTAATAAAATACCACTAAGTCTTTGGGCTACATTTTTAATTGTCCTCTATCTACTAATTAACAATATCTAACAATTTAAAAGTTCAGTATTAGCATACTTCATCCATCATCTGTAGTATATCTCTCTATCTACTGCTGTTTGTAAAAGAAATGTTGGTTAACACCAACATGAAGTGGCTGAGGTGAGTGGTAATTTGAACAAGAAAATTTGCACAAATGTACTTTGGGTTTGATTTGGCTGCTGGAATTTTAATCTACATGTTAATAAGAGAAGACTAAATGATAGCAAGTACTTCAGCTAAGGGAAATCTCAGTAAAGGTAAGGAACACGTATCTGGCTGGCATTTATTAAGGCTGTGCATAGAAAAGGAGAAAAGCTGTAATTCTGGGCAATAGAGTATTAAAATTGTTCTGGTTCTAATTTTTAAATTAGAATTTTGTTTTTAATTTTTAAAAAGATAATAATGTAAAAACTTTCAATGTTTCAGTTCCCTAACTTCCCAAATTAAGAAGTTGAATTCCTAATTATAAATAGTAGGAATAACGCTAAAATAGATATTTTAGGTTGAAGTAAATTTTTTTCTGCCTATCGACCAAGAAGGACTGACTTTTTGTAATATTTTCTTTTATTTTTATATATGTGCATTTAATTTAATTGAATTTGGACTGAAATAGGAATTTTGTAGAAATACAAAAGGAAAAATCTACCAGTCATGAAGTCGAGATTTCAACCATTTTCATTCAAAGCATTTTTTAAAATTAAGACTAATTTATGCAGTTAAATTTGCGCACATCTGAAAATGTTTTGCAATTTTTGCAAAGTACTGTGAAAATTAATACTTTGGAAAAAAAAAAAAGAAGGAATCACCTATATTGTACCCTCAGTATTTCAGGTGCACAATCTAACTTGTGTCACATGAGAATACAGACATATTTGTTCTTCCCCATTCTTGTGATGTGAAGCAAAAGAAACCTGATCTATCATGTTGCCAATATTATGATGTGCTATTTTCATTACTTATTTTAAATGAACCATTCACAAATACACACACCCTGTGCTGATTTGAAAGCAAACCAGTGAGAGACTCCAAGTCGGAAATACCATTTAATAGGAAAATTAAAATAAATGCAATAGTACAAAAATAAACCACTGACAGAGTCAGAGTACAACCTGACACTCTGCCGGTCAGGGTGTTGGTAGCAGTCCCATTAAACGGTGGCTGCATTTCTCCTGGAGTGATGGTTCTGTTGAAGCAGTGATCCTGTAGAAAGGGTCTGGTCTTCACCTGAAGGTCCAGTGGTAGCTCTTGTCCCCTGGGAATCCAGTAGGTAACGGCTGCCTGTGGTGTTCGAAATCTCAGTTTATATCCAGGATGGAATGCTTGGTTCCTCCCTCTGGGCAGAGCATCTCACAAAGGGATGATGTAATTTTGTCAGTCATGCGGTGAAACTAAATGGCCCATTAACAGAGGATATCGCCCTAGAGGGAGGATGGGTCATGGGAGAGATAAAGAACCGTGTCCCACCTGGTTTCAAAAGCTGGCCTATTAACAGGAGATAGTTCAGGAGCGAGTTATCAATGAGTCATGCAGCAAGGCCTTGATGGGCCCATTAACAGAAGATAGTCCAGAGGGAGGAGGCAAGGAACACCGCCCCACCTGGTATCAACAGTTCATGAAGATGGTAATAGACTACATGGCAACCCAGGACACACACTGATTTAGGAACAGAATGAAGGATGTTCTGTTCAGTTACATTCATAATATGAATTGATATGTTAAGAATAATGTAATTGAAAGTCATGAGTCACTGGCAATCCAATGAACTCCTCAAAACCTCTTACCACCTGTGTTCACCATAATGATGAACACATATCACTTCTCTTCGCCTACAATTGCAGCATTTTAAGGTTCAGCAATTTCCATAATTTCTCAGACACTACTATTAAATTCCACCAGAGTAAGTCAGGGGACATTTGGGTTCACTGCAAGTTTTGCTACAAGTATAACTAAAAAAATTCAAATTCTCCTTCCACAGTTTCCCTGCTGCCCTGACCTCTTTGCCTTCAGCTTTCTGACGTGTTTCCACGAAAGAGACACATGTACTATTAGTATGCTGAAAAGGAGTTGTATTAAGCCAAGAGTCTGGTGGCCCTCTGAATTTTGCAAGGACCTGTGCTGTAGTTAGCTAGGAAATTTACATTTTGTTATTTTAGCTGGTTTTGGTTTAAATCTGTGTTTAGTTTAGCTTCAGAAGAACAAGAAAAAGTACCCTGAGAAAATTAAGGAGTATCCCTACTGCACCTGTATGGAGTTACTCCATAGACCTATACACCCCAGAAAACTCAATCAATGGTAACTGTTTAGCTAGAACAGCAAACTCAATAAAGTGTTGTTTAGCTAGATAAGCTTTGAGTTATCCTTTAATCAAAGATAGATTGAATGTCATAATAGTAATGAAAGCCATAAGATAGAAAAACTGTGACTCAGCAGAATTGGACCAAGCATGCGCTAGAAGTTGCCAGCTTGAACGTTCACCCAGAGGACAGGAAGAACTGACTGCACCCCTGTAATTATGTCAATAGTAGGACCCTAAATGGCAGTCTTACTCCATGAAAAAGCAGCAAGACGAAATTAGAGAAAGCATTTATGACATGATGAACTGGGGCTGGAGCGGGGAGAGGGTTATAGAAATCTTGAATGTTGCAATGTATATAAAGCCCTGGAAGTCTTTGTTTTGTTGGACATGTTTGTGAATAAATTCCCAATATGTCCCCAGCATTGGCCAAGAGCTGAATAAAGGAATGTTCAATCTAACGGTCTTTTACTGTTGGATACAAAGTCTTTAGTTCAATGCTCTTAATAGTCAATTTTCCGTGTTATTTCCAGAAAGACTCAGGGGCCACCTTATTGCTTTCTACAACTTCCTGAGGAGGTTGTAGACAGCTGGGGTTGGGCTCTTCTCCCAGACAACTAACAACAGGACAAGAGGACATAGCCCCGAGCTGCTCCAGGGGAGGTTAGACAACATGAGGAATTTCTTCATGGAGAAGGTTTTTGAACAATGTAAAGGACTGCCCAGGGGAGTGGTGGAGTCACCATCCCTGGAGGTGTTCAAGAAATGACTGGATATGGCACTTAGTGTCATGGTCTAGTTGACAAGGTGGTGATCAGTCAAAGATTGGACTTGATCATCTTAGGGGTCTTTTCCAAACTAAATGATTCTGTGATTCTATGATCTTTCTTATAATTCTCCTTTAAATATTGAAAAGCTGCAATGAAGTCTCCTCGGTAATTCTGTTCTCCAGACTGAGCAACCCTAACTCTCTCAGCCGTTCTTGACAGGATAAGTGTTCCACACCTTTGATCATTTTTGTGGCCCTCCTCTAGACCTGCCTCGAACAGGTCCATGTCTTTTCTGTGCTGAGGACTCTAGAACTCGACACAGTACTTCAGATAGGGATTCAGGACAACACAATAGAGGAACATAATCCCCTCCCTCAACCTCCTGGACATGCTGCTTTTGATGCAGCCCAGAATGCAGTTGTTTTTTGGGGGTGGGAGTGCATAATTCCAGCTCATATTGATCTTGTCATCCATCTGTATGGCCTGGTTCTTCTCCACAGGTTTTCTCTCAATCCCTTTACCATATAGCCTGTACTAAAGCTACCAGGTGCCTCAATCTCTTTCACTTGGCCTTTTTGAACCTCATCAGATTAAAATGGATCCAGTTCTTGATCTTGTACAGGTCCCTTTGGATAGTGTTGCATCCTTCATGTATGTGAACCTCACTGCTCAGCTTGATGTCCTCTGCAAACTTGCTGAGGTTGCAGTTGATCCTACTGTCTATGGCATTAATGAAGTCCCAATACAGACCCGTGAGAAACACCACTTCTCAAAGGTCTTTATCAGGACACTGAGCTATTGATCACTACCTCCTGGATGTGACCATCCAACCAATTTTTTATCTGCTGAACAGTCTGCCCATCAAATCCATGTCTCTCCAATTTGGAGATAAGGATATCATGGGGAACCATGTCGAAGGCCTTACAGATGGCCAGGTGGATGACATGCACATCCCTTTCCTTGTCAACTGATGTAGTCAGTTCATTATAAAAGGCCACCAGATTGGTGAGGCAGGACTTGCCCTTGGTGAAGTCATGCTGGTATCTTGAATCATCTCCCTCCCTTCCATGTACCATAGCACAGGTTCTAGGAAGATCTGTTCCATGAACTTCCCAGGCACAGAGTCAAAGCTGACAGGTCAGTAATTTACAGGATCATCTTTTCTTCCCTATTTAAAAAATAAGAGCAAGCTTTGCACCCATTTCTAAACAAAGAGTTATCTTACCATTTCCACTGTAATATATACCTATTTTTCAAGTACCTCTGAACATGGCACAGAATCAGGGAAATAATGCCAAATGATTTATTTGGTTTTAGCACACTTTACATAGCTAGTCTATTTTTTAAAATAAAATATGTAAAATAATTTAAAACAACTTATCTGTAACAGTGAGAGAGAGAATATTCCCTAGCATTTAGGTTTTAAGAAACTACATCCAATATATGGAGAAACAAAATTTCATGTCTTTGAACATTTTATTTCTTCTAGCTCTGAAATATTTTCCAGTTTCATTTATGGTTTGTATTAATATAGAACATTCAAGCATAACACAAATTTCTCAAGCAAAAGTATTACAAAACATATGCCAAAACCTGGGGTAATTGCAATTGCTCTTTAATAGTAACTCAGGTTTAAACAGGTTCCTTCTAACACGGCATTATTATAACAGCATGTAATTACAATGTCATACAAAGTGCTGGAGATTTCTTTGTGTGTGCAACAGATTTTATTTGATGAACAAGTTAATGTACTGATCTGAATCACGAATCATCCCAGTATTTTTCTCTTGTCCTTCATTAGGTATATATTATATGCAAATCTACACTATTTGCAGTAGCATTACCTTACACTTCAGGCTTGCAGTTCCAACTACAGTAGGTGCAATTACAACTTTTACACAGAAATCTGCTAATTTATATCAGAGTGAAATGATTCTACAAGCTTTATGGTGACTCTTTTATGTGATACGAACTCAACAGAAAATGCGACTTTGTGTAAAACTTGCACTATATTGTTTATTTCCATTCTGCTTATCATAATTGGAAAAAAAGACTAAGTAAATAACAATCCCCTCTGTGAACTGAAAGATTGATATGTGGGCCTAAGAAAGTCATAAGATTATATTAGAACTAAAAAGCAGTAGCGTTGGCAATTTAAAAATTTTGATAATGTTGTCATAGATGTCTCCATATTTGTACTAGAAAATACAAAAATTGCTTAAACCACAAGAAGAAATTAACACAATGTATTTTTTTAGCAGCATCCATATTTTCCTAACCAGGCTACTTTATCTTTCTTGTTTAGAAGAAGGAGAATAGAAAAATTGAATGACATTATTTATTTCCAGGACTGATTATTACTCCTAGTTTGACTGCTTTAAGACTGTCACAGAATAGATTGCTACTTCTTTTAACAGATTGATAAAGTTTCTGAGGTCATGACAACAAGAAAAAAAAGCAGATTTTCTGGAAATCCTGTGCAGATGTTGCTGATATATGTGGGAAGACAGTACAAATAAAAAAGGAAAGAAGAAAAAAGACACAGATGGTTTTGTATGTAATGGTTTTCTAGGTTTAAGTTTGTCCTTCTTGTGCAAAGCAGCCTATACACGGTGTTTTTTGTAACATCATTAATGGTAAAAATATCTATTTATTACCAACATATCTATTTCCTGGTTCAGCTCTGTTGTGTTCTTCACATGCAAGTTAGAGGGAATAAAGAGATCCCCATCCATGATTTGTGCAATGAAGCTGTGAAGAAAGCTCTTAAGAGAACAGAGCATGGTCCCTTGTTTCTTGAGTAAGGCAGATACACACTCAAAAATCCACCATATTTTGAAATTAAATTATCAAAATATGTTTATGATTAGATCTAAACTCTTAGAGACTGTTAGGAAGCAGCTGTGATATCTACTAAAAATACATAAAAAAGCAGTCTTCTAATCCCCTGTGAGTGTCAGAAGACATTTAAAATTTTTTAGTACATCTGAAGAGCCTGATCTGAGCATGAAAGCATGTGAAGCCAATTCACATATGCATCTAGAACAATACTTCTCTTAAGCATTGAGACCTTTACTTTGAGATGAGATTGCATAATACTAAATGTGAAGACCCACTAATTTTACAGTGCAACAGCAACTTTAGAGTATCTTAGCCTGGTACAGTTCTTCACCATAAAAAATTCTAGTTATATCGACGTAATTGAGCTCATTTTTAGACCTGTATTTTTGTACAGTAATACATAACTGACCAGATTCATTTGGACATTCGTGAGTAATTTTTGATCTCAGGCTAGGCCCATAGATAGTGAACTTGTCTATTATTAAATATATATGAATGGAGTCAGTGAGAATAAAATACTGATTTCCATGGCACCAGGTAAAGTACTAACCAAAAATAAATCCCTTCCTTCACCTCACTTACATTTTCAATTCATAAATTAAATGAAAGAGTGGAAAATAAAGACTGCCAAAGAAATACCGGCCACTGTACGTATATGAGTGTGCAAAATTTAATATTCCATAAGTCACATGGAAATTAAATATTGATATTAGGATGAATTAATTTCAAATAGTTCAGTCTTTATAGAGTATATTTTAGAAGACTTAATTTGTGCTTATGAATGAACACAATATGAGTTACATCATGAACAGGAACACCTTCACTACATGTTTTAAAAGCTGGCTGAAGTACTGAAGACCAAATGAGGATCCACAGTCCAAATATTGAAAAAAAGAAAGTGCCATTTGTGTCTTCAAAACAAAGGGAAAAGGTGTTTCTGGTGTGATTTATTATAATAGTCAGACTATATATATGGCTTTCCCAGCCCATATATTGAGAAAAAAAACCTTTTATGAGATTAAGATTTTCTCTAAAATTACTATAGTGTGGTTAATAAACATAATGAAGAATTAGACTAATACAAAGTAGATTTGGGCTTGCTCTTACGAAATATAAGCTGAATTCTAAAGCAATTCATATTTAGAATACTTACAGGCTTCTTTTTTTCTCCTTTTATAGCGATGATTACATGGACAAAATTTACCCTGGATTAATTTAAACCACATTGTACTTGATTGCATTTAAGAATTATTTTCCCAAACTATTTTAAGTCTGTGAGATAAGAGTGAGTTCAAGCATTTTATAGAAGCATAACATCTTATTTGAACATCAGCTGATTAGTATAGACAGGTCTCAGAATGCATTTGTCAGCCTGTTTCTTTTACTCCCCCTGTCATAGCTGCCAAAAGCAGCAGACACCTGAAGGCAAATAGCTGAAACACAGTAGCATTAGTCACAAGCCTGAAGAAAATGTGTTACTGAAGTTATGTTCTGTTCAGCTTCTGCATCTTATTCCACACTTCGATTTCTAAAAAAAAATAAAAATGCTGATTTGTCCCCATCATATGTATAATTACTTTAAATGCTTTCATTGATATGCTTTTCAACCCCTGCATTTGTTCTTAGCTGTAGTAGTTTAATATGAACAGAATCCTTATCCACTTTTCACTTCATGTGCCCATAATATCACAGCTCAACTAGGAAGCTAGGAAGAAACCTAGATGTGTGAACAGTTTGAGTTTAGGGTCATGGTATTACTTTCCTAATACTCTGACAGAAATTAATGCCATTATCTTCATAATATGCTGTGTTGCTGGATGGAACTACCTTATTTTGGACTACATCTGTTGTATATTAGTGAAGTTTTTATTAAAAAAGAAGTGTACAAATCTAGACTAAATTTTGGTTTTATGAGAGAAAGAATCACATCATGAGAGCTCTGTTTCTCTGCTGAACACTCTCAGATTATATTAGATATTATTGCAATTTTTGTAGCTTTATATCTGCAGAGATGAAATTAAGTGGCTATTAAAAGAGAGTGAAAAAAGAACACCAAACAAAAAAGGGTATAATACATGATACTAAGTTGCTGTGATGCTCCATTTCAAGATGGCCTCTGATGTCTTTTCCAAGCTAAATGATTCTGCAATTCTATGATTATTTTTTAGTGTTGCCATTTCTTTTCTCCATCTTTTCTAAGTTGTAGTGTCCATAATTGACATAAAGACATTTTGTCTTCAATCCTCCTTAAAAAAATTTAAAAACTGATGTGACCTTTTTTGTTATTGGCTGTGACTTTCATACCATCTATGCAAGTTTCCATTAGTTGAAAGTGGTTTTAGATAGCTGGACCCATGCTTTTCAGCCAGTTACTGGCTTTTATTTTGCTGTTATCATAAAAGGCCATTTCTTTCTTAAATTGATCAATTAAGGTCATAGAAATAAGTGGAGAAGAGTGTACAATTTCTTAACAACACCATCAGAATTATCCTGGCACTCGAGAAGAAACTGCCATAGACTTTCTTAATGAACAGAAATAGCTTTCATCAAAGTAGATGCTCTTTTCCACAATTTTTTTTCCTGTGGTCACAATTCAGAGTGGTCACAACACAGCAATCGAGTGTTTGAAAGCTCTTAAAATATCTACAATGTACTTAACGTCAAGGTCTATGTTTTTACTTATCTGCTCTATTTGTTTCAGTTTGTATAGAGCACGTAATAAAATCAATTGAAGCAGTCATTTTCAGTTGAAAAGAAGCAGACTACAGGTTCATTTTTTATCAGGAGATAATGTGATAGAAGAAACAAGCAGATGGAGTAAATCAATCAAAGTGAAATTATTCCAAAGCACAGAGGAGGAAAGTTAAAGCAATGAATATGGGAAGAAAAGTGATATTAAAGTGGCAGAAGGCATTACAAGGAGTGGAGAAATCCTATTTCATTCACTTAGGAAGCCTGGAAACTACAAAAAGATCCTTTGAAATAACTAAACATAACAGCTGGACCTACTTCTTAGGAAAGTCTGCTACTTCCCTGTGGCCCAGTTAAAAGACATGACAAAGAATCTTCCTAATCTTATAGGGCCTTGGATTATTATCCTTTCTTGATTTCTCGATTATTATCCATTATTGATTTCTCATGTAGGCAGAGATGAAGTTGCATTAAGGAGTCATAGGACAACCAAGAGAGGCTCCAGGGCCTTGGAACAACTGGTTGAGGCGTCAGGAGCACAAGTGCTCTCAACTGTTAGTTGCAGGGAAAGATGTTAAAAGAAACACAGAGACCAAGCAGATCAGTACCTGGCTCCATGACTGGTATCACAGGCAAAATTTGGAGTTTTTTGATCCTGATGCATCAGACTTCATGGTTACAGATAGGGTACACCTGTCTCAAAGGGACAAAGGACTGTTGTGCAGGAGCTATCAGGGCTCATGGAAAGAGCTTTAACCTAGATTTGAAGGGGAAAGGGATAAAATCAATCTCATTAGAGATAAGCCTGGGAGTGGCACATCAATGTTTTAGGTCTGCTGTTATGGCCTTTTGGTCTGCTCCACAATGTGCTGAGTACACATTTGAAATGTCCCCTGACTGATGCACACAGCAGCCTGGAAGCCTCAATGAAGGTAGGGGATGGAGATACACATGACATCAAAGACTCAAGTATTGTTGGTGTACTAGAAACTAAAGAAGCATCTGAGAACTGTCACATAGGAATTAGGGCTTCTCCCCCACAAAAGAGTCTCAGGATCAATAACCCAGCTGAAGTGCATTCACAACAATGCACAACAGTATGGACAACAAACAGGAGGAGCTGGAAGCCATTGTGCAGCTGGAAAACAATTATGTAATTACAATCATGAAAACACGGGGAACTAACAGAACTGGAGTGCCACAATGGATGAATATAAACTCTTCAGAAGGGATTGGCAAAGAATAGGGTGGTGGGAGTAACCCTGTATGTTAGGGAGATTTTTGACTCTCTAGTGCTTAATGGTGATGACAATATTGAGTGTTTATGGATAAGAGTCAGGGTAAAGGCCAACAAGTCACATATAATGGTGGCAGTCTGTTACTGTCATCCTGTCAACCAGGATGAAGAGACAGATGAAATATTTTATAAGCAGCTGGAAGAAGTCTCATGATCACTAGTCTTTGCTCTCATGGGGATTTCCATTTACCAGATGTCTGCTGGTGAGGAAACAGTCCAGGAGGCTCCTGGAGTGAGTGACAAATAACCTCCTGACATAGATGGTGAGGGAGATAACTAGGGAAGACACCTAACTGCCTTGCTGATTATGAACAGAGAAGAACTTGTGGACGATGTGATGGTCAGTGCCTGTCTTTCTTCATTGGAAAGCTGGTCAGGCACTGGAACAAGCTGCCCAGGGAAGTGGCTAAGTCTCCTTCTTTGAAAGTATTTAAGGGACATGTAGGAGTGGCACTCAGGGACATGGTTTAGTGGTGGATTTGCAGTTCTGGGTTTACAGTTAGGCTCAGTGATCTTAAGGACCTTTTCCAACCTATATGAACCTAGGTTTCTGTTATTCTATAATCTTATAGTGATGCCCTCAGCATGTTTTCATTATTTCCTTGACCTTAACAACCTCACTGTTGTATGTTAAGGTTGCTTTTTGGGAGGTACAGTACAGGGGTGGATATTTGATATGTCTTTGAGGATCAAGGGATAATGACATACATCTTCCATGATGACAGGTAGATTTCCAAAGACTAGAACATGATGCAGAAGGAAAAGACAGAAGTGTTTTCTGAAGTCTATAAAATCCTGAAAACAGTTCTAAAATAGACTAGATTTGTTTCTCTACCATTTAAGGGCTATTTATAATGCAATGTCAAAATAGAGACAGATGCAATGGGTTCGGTTCGAAAACCGGGTGGAAACACCAATTAAGCGTAGTAGATTTGCTCGCTTCTTTTACTTTCTGTGAGATAAAAGTTAGGAGAAGGGCGAAGGCAGGCTCAACACTTTAAAGAGCATGAAGAAGTTTATTACTAACAGAATTAAAAGTAAAAAGAAATAATAAGAAATGAAAGCAAGCTCTCCTTTTTCTCTAACACCTCCCTCTTTTTC
>VWZW01007470.1:91497-102809 GCA_013397115.1 Edolisoma coerulescens
AGGTAAGTTCAGTTGTGCAGCGAATCATGGCTGTTTTCAGCTGCCCGCGGCACTGAGATAGTTTTTTCCTGCAGCGACCCAGGGGTCTGTGCCGCTGCGCCAGAGGGGGAGAGTGGAGGGCACAGGGGTCCCAGCCTGGCCCTGCCACCCCTCTGAGAAAAACCGGAAACCAGAAGCTCCAATTTCCCGCGGCCGTGCTGACTTTTATATGCAAAATTGCGAGAAGTGATTGGTCTAAAACTCTGTCTATCAACTCTGTTTCAACCCACCACAACAGAATTTACTTCAGTCTATTTTAGCTGCTGGATTAATGTAATAGAAACACAGTAGATTTCAATTGGTATCAAAACGCATACAAATAGCAATAGTTTGGAAATATTAGTAAAGTTGTTCAAAAATAAGTCATATTAGCTCTGCAATGTTTAAAAGAAAAATGTTATTCTAGATAACAATCCCAATATTTCTTGAAAGAAAAAATACCCTTTTGCTTTGCAAATACAGGTTTAATTTTTTTTCCTGATATATTCCTTCAGTGCAATAGCTTTTCAGCCTTTCAGCAGCTCAGAGAATTATCAGTATGTTTCATTAAAATTTTATGTTACTTTCTAACCATGGAAAATCTTTGATGGGGCAAATTCTAACATTCTTTAAAATCGTTGGGTTTTCTTGTTTCTTTCTTCCTTAAAAATGGAATAATAAAAACACTGATATTATACTACAGCTTATACATTTCATATTCAATACCATATATATGGAAGGCAATTTATGTCCAACTCATAGGAGTACACAGCTCTATCCTTCCAGTACGGTCACTGGACATAAGCTAGGCAGAGTGGCACTATCACAGGACAGAGCAACAAAATAATTCAAAGGTGTCTTAAACCCACTGAGGCATGCTCCTGCTCCTGTGGCTAGGGAACTATGCTTTGGATTTAAGGATAATTAAAATGAAAAATATTGCACAGCAAAAAAATTTTTTTAATCACATTTTAAAAAAATGTCCAATTTTTAAGAGGAAAATTATGATGTATGTAATACCTGTAATTAAACAAACACATTTGAAAAACAATTTTTTCTTTAAATATACTTGTATACCAGAAAAAAGCAACAGCTCAAACTAACAGTTTTATAGACAATAATCAAAAAACAACATTATTTTCAAGTGCTGCAAAGAGGTAGACAAAGGATGTCTAACATTTGACAGTGAAAGAAAAGCTCTTGGGAATAATTTGACTTAAAATGTAATTAATACATATTCTAGAAATTTTGGTTTTCAGTTGCTGTTTAAAAAAGCAGACCAAGTTTTCAGTACTCTTGGTGACAGTAAGGAAAGTGTACTTTATCATTTCCAGAATGCCATAACAGAATTTTTTCCAGTATTTTCTACCATTTCATAAATGTCAGCAAATCCTTTCAGGAACAGTTAAAATTTTATTTGAATTGAAAGTGTGAGTGTTATTCACATGCCGTGGAGTAATTCACTTGAATTTTTTGCCCTGTATTCAATCCCATAATGAAAATATCTTGTTGGGAACATTGCATCATTTTTATATGTCATTTATCACAGCTCAGATCTTCACTGATGGAAGTTCATGGAGAAAGAAAGTGTTAGGTTCTGCAGTAAGAGGTTAATCTGCATGTGCATGGAGATTCCAGAGCCATAAGGCAGTGAAGGGGTGAGTGCCAGCAAACAGAGACTGCACAAAGTGGTGTCACAGACTCTGTCTGTGGTTAGCAGCAGCTTGAGGTGTATGTGTTTTGTATGGGTATGCATGTTGGTGGGATTTTGCTAGTGAACATGAGATGGAAAGTTGGATGAGAAGCTGAGAAGGCAGTGCCAAAGTAGCCATAAGCTCAGACTGGATACTGAAGGTACCAGGGGGGCTGAGATTTGGCTGTTGGAGGTATAAGGGATCCAAACCAGCTGGAACAATCACAGGGTCTTGTGGTAGACTACTGGCCATTAAGCTGGATCAGCTGGCAGAGAGACTCCTGTTGCATTTATATCTTAGCTCATGGAGCCACTAGAAGATCAGATCCAAGGGCTACAGGTCAGCCCGAGTGTACAAACCCAGTTACTAGCAGGATCCACAGTGTGTGTAAGTGCACATCCATGTGTGGGTGCTTCCCATGTGAAAGGACCAGCAGCTGAATGGTGATTCAATTGAAGTTTGCTGCGTAGCCTGTCTTGATCAGCTACTGAAGAGACCTGTACTGAAGATATGTATACTAATGGATATTTAGAGTACATTTAGGTTTTCACCCTCATCAGACAGAGAGGAGAATAGAATGAGGCTGTTGATATCATCTGTACTTGCATGAATGGAATGGTTTCTTTTTTTGTATTTATCTGTGTAATTGGCCGTGTACATATGCTTATATGTCTTATGCATATGTGCACGTGTGCCTACTGGGCCCACAGGCTCAGCAATGCTCATAGCTGGACTTGGCAACCTAGAGTTTCAACTGCCTTACCTCTGTTGGGCTGCTGCATTTGGCAACTCCCAGAAACAAGAACTTCGTGCATGCCTGAGAGCACTGTAAATGCAGCCATCAATGCTTCTTTACTAGCCTATGTGGAATTTCAGCAGCATTATGTGTACAGGTTTGTCACACATGCAAACATTTACTTCTTACTTATCCTCTACTTATAAGAAGACGCACATGCCAATTGAAAAATATACTTTGGAGTCTGAAAATTAAGCATGTTGCTTAATCTAAGTGTTGAGCTGTAGTGATTAACATGTAACCTCTCATGTCTAGATTATAAAGATACACTGTAACAGTTAGATGAATTGTTATGGCTTTATAGATAGGGGATTAGGATATTGGCAGAGTGGTCAGAGCAGAGGGAGGCTAAAATGTTATATCTGTCTCTCCTACTGTCTCATTCACCCAGCTATGAGTCTGAATCAACTTCCATTTTCACTCTGTCTTCAGTAAGACATTATCTTAAAAAGTTTGCACATCATCTTCAGCAGGACTGACACCTATAGTAAGTAATATTTAACCAAAGGAAAAGGACTCCAGAAATACAGGCAAATGATTCTTAATTAGTACACAGAACACTGATATATGTTTTCTAAATTAATAGGAATATATATATATATATAAAAATGCTTACTGACCATAGAACTAATTTTTCTTGCACCTGTACAAATTCTTCTGCAACTGGTAGGCTTGTCATAACTTCCTTCATAAGGCCAGAAAATAAATTACAATTTTCTCATTTATCCTTCTACAATGCCTCAGAAATATACCTCGCCTATTAAGGAGACATAATGTCAGTATGTAGGGAAAAGTACAATTTTGACAGAGGGTCAGAAAGCATGAAAGAAAGTAATGACACATCGTAACCTTGAGCAGTCATCCAAAACTGAGAAGTAAATATCCACTAAACTTAGAAATTAGCAGTAACATATTTTCCTCTCTCTCTGTAAGCAGACTTGCCAGTTTAACATTGGCTATAATTTTGGAAGGAAATTTTGTTCTAAACCAAAAACACAACAGAGGAGATAGATAAATGAGAAATAAAAATGAAAGACCAAACCAACCCCAAAATAAACAGAAATTGGAGCATTACTTTAAATATGAAATGTCTTATTCCAACTCACTGTATGGAATCCATGGAGAATTTGAATTTCAATTCTTATAAACATGGAATAGCTCTTGAAAGATGTTTTGCAGTCCCCTGGTGATTGCAGTCCCACTGCAATGCTTGTGTTTATTTTTACTAGCAGAATGTGCTTTACTTAGTAAGAAACAAGACATCTGCTTCCTCACTGAAAAAAGGATGCTTCTGTTTCAGTGCTATTATATTCCTAAAAGGTACGGGCAAGGGAATATCTTGAATCTCTTTATGCTTTAGTAGTTTTAACACTTCTTCCTTTCCAAGTAATCCAGTTTTAGAACTGCAGATACACACAGATATGAAAACATGGGTTCTTTTCATAGCCCTTAACCTTTTCTTTCCTTTTCTGGCATTGTTATATTGACCTGTGAAATAAAATTCCAAATCTAAACATTAGAAATAATAAAACCTATCCATTATAATAAAGTAATATAATTATTTGCTTATCAAATGCCTGACTATCTGGAGTTGTTTGGTAACAAAACTACGCTGCTTTAAATATTAGGTCTATTATTCTCAGCTGCAATATTTCAATTTTCAGTTAATATTTTTTTCCTGAAGCCAATTTAGGAGCCTTTTGTTATTGCCCAGTAACAGACAGTTTCATTGATGAAAAAGTACCAAAGTGTCTGACAGTTCCCATATCCTGTGTGAAGTTGATTCCTGCCAGCAGTACTCAGCTCTTTTATAAGGGTTGTCTCTCATAGGTACACCAGATAACAGACACAGGCTCTCCTCTGCATGTGACCTGTAGGTTATGTAAAACTCACTGATCTAGCTAGGGAGTATTAGCTTAAATGGAACTAATACTTGCTTCCTTGCCAGTGCAGTCTCATAAGTGGTGATTGAAATAGTGAAATAGCAGTGGAACACACAACTGCCAGGTTTAAGGTCTGAAGAGAGACATGGAAACAAGGAGCTTATTTTTTTGAAAAATGCTGATGAACTACCAGCTCTGATGAACTCCCAGAATGATTTCATGGGACTATCTTCTTTCCACACATTTTTTGAGAAAGTCAAGCTCATTTTACTTCTGAACCATGCTTGACAGTAGCAGTCTGCCTACGTGTGGCAAACAGCCCACCAAAGAAGGGTGGATCCACCAGATGCACCAAAGTGGCCCTAAACTCTGTACTTCCCTTTTGCAAAACTCAGTACCTATAAGCTCAGTCTGGGGACTGCTCCTGCTCAGAAATTTGTAAGAATGAAACACATGGAAATCACTCCTTTAAGGACATAAGCTTGTAGAATCTGAGAAGGTGAATTTTGATTTGTAAAAACTACATGCTAATGTTCCTGAAAAGATAGCATAAAATATTAATTTTTAAGGTAATTTTGCAGAACAGTGACTTCAGCGGGAAGGCAAATAACAAATTTTTGGAAATCTCATTTTCTGACTGGGTCAAAAATTTAACTTTAAATCATACAATCACTTCAAGCAAGAAAGAATAGGTAATATCCCAGATGCTTTAAATATGTGACTCTGATGCTTTTGAAAACAGTGCAAATGGTATAACTTTGTGTTTATGGCTTTTTGAAGCTACTCACTGGCTGCTGAGAGAGAGAAAAATCCAATTCTGTCCTTTCATTCACATTCTGACCTTCCATTTTAAAAATGCGCCTAACATTTATGATTGTGAACGAAACCTCAGCACATCTCTGATGAGGCATATGCTTAAACTTGTAAGAAGACATGAAAAGTAGTTATGAAAAGCATCTACGGAATGTGTGAAATTTTCTATTTGTTTCAGCTAAAAGAATTCATACATAGTTTCAGTGATGATAATTGAAATGTCAATACTGTTAATTTAATTTGAGAAAAGTCAGGGAAGGTATCTTTCACATAGTTCTGAGGTTTTGTCTTGTTTCTTAGCTAAAAATGGATTTCAGTTTATACATACTTGTGTATATTTCCACATCTCGAAATATAATTCCAGATGCCACTTGAAGACAACGAGCATATTGAAGTTCATCAATCAACCATTTTGACAGGAAATGTGACAGAGATATTTAACCCAGTTGCCTATTTTTTTTACTTTTTTTTTTACATCAACTGTCGTGTTTTAAAAGATCAACACAGCAGTGTATCTGGGTAATATCTTTCTTGGTTTTTCTTTTTATTTCTTTGAGTGAAGACTTCCTGGTTTAAAGATGTTGATTCACAAGTTTCAAATATTCCATTTAATGTATTGTAAATTGTCATTGTGCCAGAAAGAAGCAAGGAAGTTCAGTCTTTCATATGACCTTTCAATATCAGGCTCTATAATCCATTTCATGTTCCTGTAGATATCCAAGCTTCCACTGTGTAACAGAGGGCTTCTATTCTGAAGTAAAAAAAATAAGTAAAAAATTTTGAAAAACAAAATGAGGGAAGATAGTGATATGTTCATGTGGGATTTTTTGATATCTTTTTTCTTTCCCGACTTTCATTTTTAAGGAAGTAATGAAAATCATTTAAAATAAATTAGTCATATTATGTTATCTGTTTTGCAAAATCATTAGCATCAAAGATGAAACATATGTAAAACCAGATCCACTGATATTGCTACTACTTTCCATAGTAGCAAGTAGACTTCCAGGAGAAGTCAGTTGCTCAGAATATATATACAGAATAACTTCTTTTAGTAATTAACCCCAACCACCAATAATATCATTTAGCGTACACATCACTTTAAACATTTGAAATAAGATCAGTCATACAGCAAAAGCTAAGCCCATGAAAAGAAATCTTATACAGCAGGACCATAGGAAAGCCTTAGAGAAATGTTAGAAAAATTGGTTTAAGGAATCACTTGTATTTGAAAGATAGATCAGTAATATTCTAGATAGAGAAACCATCTGCTACTGTGTATTTAGCACAAATGCATGTATGGAAGTTTGCCTTACTTTTCTCATCAGCTCCATCTACTCCTCTGGTCTCAAGGTATCCTTCACTTTGTACCAATCTTTCCTATCAGAGAGTTTTGTACCAATCTTTCTTATTCTTTGTCAGAGTGTCCAAAGCTTCTGAAAATTGTCCCTGCATTGCTTAAGACATCACACTGCTAATGCCGCTCACCACTGGCTTCAAAGCTAAGAGATGATAAGAGAAGTGAAGCTAAACTAAACTGAGCTGAGCTAAGCTAAGCTCAGGTCTGATTTCTTACTCTCTCTTCATTCATAAGTTCTTTTTTGCTGTTTTTCAATGTTTTAGATAGACTTTCTGATTAGTCACTTGCTTTTAATGTCCCAAAGCTATGCTTCCAGTTGGCCGACCATTCCTTGGATTATGGATTATGGATTATTATCTATTTATGGATTATTATCCATAGTCTTTGGAATTATTATGAAAAATGTGAGTACGTATAAAGGTGCTGAAACACAGACACACATAACAGGGAAAAACTCCTGGGAAATGCTGCATTGCAAGTAAATACTTTTGATTGCAAAGATGGGATATACGCCCCATGAAAGACTGCAAAAAGCCTTGCATGTTCTTAATTTTTCAATTGCGTTTGGAATGATCACAGGCTCACTTAGAAAAAGCTCAAGTGCTTGGGAAATGGGAAGGACCCTTTCCGTTGATAACCTAGGGGTGAAGATATGCTTGTGTTTCCACAAATTCCAGTCCACAATGGGTACCTGCAAGAGTGGTCTGACCAGCCTTGGTTACTCCAGCTTTGTTGTCAGCTTGTGGGGAAGCTGAGAGAACAAAATGAATGGAGCTTTTTTTGTTCAGGCGGTGGGTCAAACATGTTCTAATATTGGGAGTGTTTTGTTTTGTGATATTTGTTTGTATAAAAAAAAAAGGGGGAATTGTGGGGAGAGATAGGATGGAATTGAGCTGCAGGCTGTGAGACACGTCTGCAGAACACTATGGCAGCACTGAGAAGCTTGTCTCTGCCTGACCTTGGGGGGAGGAGATGCCACAGGGCAGAGCCCTGGAGAGGACCCTGCCGAAAGCTACCGGAGGGGTGGGAAGCACATGATCACCCTCATATAAGGACATTGAGAAAGTGTGTTGCTGACTTGGCAATGTGCGATAGGTCGCTTAGTGAAAAGTACCATATAAGGAAATGTTGTGTCTTGAAGAAGTCTTTCTCTCAACAAACATCTCAGATGCCCTGCCAGTCTGAATCTGTGCCTTAGTCATTACTTCAAGTGATATCCATGCTGGAAAAAGCATAAAATTTAAGGTGTTTGAAATAATGTATTTTTCTAAACACCTATGTGAACAATAGCAGAAAGCACACTAAAATACTAAAGAAATGGATAAAATAAATGTACATTTACTGAGAAAGGAACATATCTGAAGCAGGTAATCCACTTAATTTATTAAAGTGACAAAGTTTTGAACTTTATATGAATCACAGACATGCATTTATATGATTAATGTCTTCAGAGAAAGTTCTAGCAGTGAATAATTTACTATCAGATGACCAAATTTCTGAATGTGATTGACATTTGGGAAACAAAGGCTTCCTCTTTGGAGGTCAGTGCACCTGAAATACACTTATAGAGGATTGGAAGAAAGAAGTTGGCTGTAATAGGTTGCCTGAGTCAAAACAAAAGGCATTTAAATGTCACTTTAGAAGCTTTTCCTGCTGAGGATTGACTCCTACTGAGTCAATCCAAGAATAAAAACTATAGTCATTAAGAGAAATAGAAAAATGTTGTAAGGTGCATATTTAGTTTCAAATTTTAAAAATGCCTTTAAATGTCGGAAAAGTCAAGAAAACTTTATGAGTAGTATGACTAAATGACAAAACTGGTATGAATCTGCAATTTTCTGTCTATTATTTCATATAATGCATCATGTTTTTATAAGTATCTGAGAATTAATCATGTTTCCTTTAGGTAAGCCAAATGAAACACTACACTTGCTCAGATCCTTATGCCTAAGTAAACGATGTCAATAAAACTGCAATTGAATGTTAGAATTTCTTTACTGATAATAATCATTATTTAATGTTATTTGATTGTACCAGTCTATAAACAAGGTACTAAAATGCATAAAATCCAGACCTATTAGTCTCCGATACGTAATAACTAAATTAGACAGGGCAGCATAAAAATATTAGCCTACAGGATATAAAATGCACCACTCAAAAAAGTCAAATAAACAAATTAACAAATGCAATGTATAATTGCTCTCATCCCTTTAAGCCTGCATTCTATTTTGCTTTCAGACTTTAAATGCCAAGAGCATATTTTTAAAAGCAAGTGACATTATACTCATTATAGAGTTATAGAAAGGCTTAGAGTGGAGAACCTTAAAGATCATCTAGTTCCAAAACCCCTGTCATGGGCAGGGAAACCTTCCGCTAGGCCAGGTTGCTCAGATCTTCATCCAAGCCTGGCCTTGAACACTTCCAGGTATGGAGTATTCACAACCTGTACCAGAGCCTCACCACCCTCACAGTAAAGAATTTCTTCCTAATATCTCATCTAAACCTACTCTCTGTCAGTTTGAAGCCATTCCCCTTTGTCCTGTCACTACATGCTCCTGTATAAATTCTCTCTTCATCTTTCTTGTGAGCTCCCTTCAGGTACTGGAAGGCCACAGTTAGGTTGCCCTTAATCCTTTCGTTCTTCAGGCTGAACAACCCCAATTCTCTCAGCCTTTCCTCCTAGAAGAGGTGCTCCATCCCTCTGATCTTCTTGGTGCCTCCTCTGGACTCTCTCCAACAGCTTCATGTTCTTCCTGTGCTGGGACCCCAGAGCTGGAGGCAGCTCTGCAGGTGGGGTCTCACCAGAGCAGGGCAGAGGGGCAGAATCCCCTCCCTCCCCTGCTGCCCACGCGGCTTTGGATGCAATCCAGGACACGCTTGGCTTTCTGGGCTGGGGGTGCCTATGGCCAGCTCATGTCCAGCTCTCACCCCCAGCACCCCCAAGTCCTTCTGGGCAGGGCTGCTCTCCATCTGTTCACCCCCAGCCTGGGTTGGCACCAGGGGTTGCCCTGACCCAGGTGCAGCACCAGCACTTGGCGTTGTTGAACCTCATGAGATTCCCATGGGCCACTTCTCGAGCTTGTCCAGGTCCATCTGTACAATATTGAGTGATTTACAGTGAATTGTGGAACACTCTGACAGTTTGGAAAGAGAAAAAGCTGACAACTGGGAGTATTTATTTTTACTTTCTTCCCTATATTGGAGGGCACATCATCCCTTGGTAGAGCGTGGGGATAGCACCTTGTCCAGCAGTGTGTGGAGTTGGTGTCAGGGACAGTGGGGTGCTTTCTTCAGGGAATCCAGGAAGATGCGCTCACCTTCCACAAAATCATGGTCCTGAGAAGAGAGGGATGGAAGGGATGGGTGAGAGTGACACAGAAGCAGGGGCACTGTCCAGGATGATGTGCATGACTGAGGGAAGTGTCCCAAACCATCCCTCATGCAGGGGACAGTGGGCTGGCACTCATCCGCGGTACCCTTTGGGGTGCACAGGGGCCCCTCTGAAGCCCATAACCTCATACTCTGAGTGAGACCTACAGACAAAGCCTCCAAGAGCATCTCTGCCTGGGCAAGGGCACAACAGGGAAGCAGGGGCTGATGGAAGAGGATGGGGACATCACAAAGCCAGAATTGGGCAGAGCCGTCTTGTCCCACCCAGGGATGGAGTGGGAGAGGGACAACCCCAGCCAGCTAAGGATGCTATTCACGAATGTAAGTTAAGCTGTGAGGAGCTATCTGTCCTTGCTTCTGTTATCACTTCTTTAACTGTCCACAGCATCTGCAAGCCTGCCCATCCCACCAGCTCAGTAATGACTTCAGAAAACATCCCACCCTATGAATATCAGTCTCAAGTCACACTTTATTCAGCCCTGCTCCCACCAGCTGTTTCAAAGTGTATTCCAGCCCCCCATCCCACTGCCTCACCATCTGGGCTTTGTGTTTCAGTGGCTGTAGCATAGCATAGAATGCAATGGAGCTGGCTGTGTTGTCCCTCCTTCCCCACAGATTGTGCTGAGGGTACATCCTGCTGCAAAAGACACCTGACTGGGTCGTGCCAGTGCTATTGGAGGGATCACAGATGGAGACAACAGAGCAATGCCTTTTTGTTTTGCTGCCCATGTGTATGGGCAGCAGAGCCCTCCCCAAACTTCCAGTGCAAATGAGCTTTAACCCACCAACCTCTCCCTTCGTATTCCCTCAGAGCATGGCCCTGGCTCAGAGAGCTTTGATGACCTCCTGCACAAGATGAGGAGGCAAACTCACAGCTGAGCTTTATACACAGGTGACCTAAAACAGCCCCCAGAATCATCTGTCCTGAGATGTAGAATACGAGCACATCTCCGTCCCATACATCCCTTCCCATCAGCAGCACACAAGAAGTCTTACTCTGTGTGCAGGACACGCCATCCGTAGGGGCACAGAAGCCCTGGTCTTCAGTCAGCAGCATCTTCTGGTTCTTGTGTGAGAGCTCACTGCAAAACTGTTCAAGCTGCCTCCTCTGCTGAGCCATGCTTAGCCAATCCTGCCCAATCCCCAGGAGAAAGAGAAGCTGTTGGCAAAAGTTCAGGCCCTTGGCACACTGGCTGCAGGCTGATAGTGGAAGGTGAGAGGGCATTTGCCTGGTGCAGAAGCTCTTGATGATGCCTTAGCTGCTCCATCTGTCTCTGGATGGCCCTAAGCCCCTCCTGGTGCTCGGACTCTATGCGGCGTGCCTCTCACAAGGCTCGCTCCCCTTCCTCATACTTCTGGCA
>VWZW01007470.1:104218-151628 GCA_013397115.1 Edolisoma coerulescens
AAACTCACAGCTGAGCTTTATACACAGGTGACCTAAAACAGCCCCCAGAATCATCTGTCCTGAGATGTAGAATACGAGCACATCTCCGTCCCATACATCCCTTCCCATCAGCAGCACACAAGAAGTCTTACTCTGTGTGCAGGACACGCCATCCGTAGGGGCACAGAAGCCCTGGTCTTCAGTCAGCAGCATCTTCTGGTTCTTGGGTGAGAGCTCACTGCAAAACTGTTCAAGCTGCCTCCTCTGCTGAGCCATGCTTAGCCAATCCTGCCCAATCCCCAGGAGAAAGAGAAGCTGTTGGCAAAAGTTCAGGCCCTTGGCACACTGGCTGCAGGCTGATAGTGGAAGGTGAGAGGGCATTTGCCTGGTGCAGAAGCTCTTGATGATGCCTTAGCTGCTCCATCTGTCTCTGGATGGCCCTAAGCCCCTCCTGGTGCTCGGACTCTATGCGGCGTGCCTCTCACAAGGCTCGCTCCCCTTCCTCATACTTCTGGCATGAGTGCTGCAAGGCAGAGCAGCTGGGGAGACTGGGAACAGAGACCATCACTGCCCAGGGGCAAGATCCCTTTGCACATATCCTTATTCCCAGCTCAGGATTAGGATTCGTGACTTTGTGAGGAGTGTGAAGCGCCAGCCTTGGTCCTGGCCCCTGTATAGCTGTGAATTGCAGCACAGATGCTATGCTTACCTCAGTCATGGTTTTAAGCTCCTTCTCCCTCTGCTGGGTGTGGTGTTTGGCCCTCTTCAACTTCTCCTTCATCAGGTGAAGCTCCTGCCAGGACTAATCCAGCTGCTCCTTATCCCTCTCCAGCTGTTCCTCCTTGGCTCTCAGCTTCTGGCCCTGTAACTTCAGGTCTGCCTGCTCCTAGGATGGACACAGGGGAAACCAAAGCATTACCTGCCCTGTTCTGGACAGTCTCATGTCTTCCTAAGTAGATGAGGGAGATCTGTCCTTGCTCAACTTCTCCTGCAGGCCAGTTTGGGGTGCAGAGCAAGACCACCGAGTACTTGAGCATTGCCCTCATTCATCCACCCTTGGGGGCCAGGGCTGGCAGAGCTGTGATTGTAGACACACACGCACACCCTTTCCCCAGAAAGGATGGAGCCCCTCACCATGTTGGGCAGCCTAAAGTGTGCTCAAGGCTCAGGAGTTTGTCAGCAGTGGAAAGACTCAGCCTGAATGGTTATTTTTCACCTCAGTAGCCCTTAAAAAAGGAGTTCTGCTGCACTGTCTGTACCACATATTCCTTCTGGACAGCCCAAGGCAGAAGCAGAACTGACTGTGGACACAGCCCCATGGCATAGGGAGGTTTCTTCTCACTGACTTAAAATGGAGACAGCTGCTTCTGCTCTGACTGCCCAAACTCCTCACAGGCACAGGTGAGAGACAGAGGTGACTGATGGTTCTGTTGATGTCCAGACGTGCTGGTAGTGGCTGTTCCTGGAACAGCCTGGTTCTCACCACCCTGAGTGACATCTCTGACTCTGGAGGCAACACTGAATGTCTCCCCTGTGGGCAGGACCCATCCTTGGAGCCTCTCAGGTGGTGCTGGAGGCTACAGGAAGGAGCTCTGCTGTGGTACCTTGGCCAGTCTCATCATAGTGAGGTCCATTTTCTGGGATTGCTCCATCTTGTGCTCCAGACACTCCTCCATCAGCCGCTGTCGGTTATGGGGTTCAGCCCACTCAGCTGCCAGCTTCTCTCTCTCCTCTGAGCACTTCTGAAGCATCAAATTCTTCTCCTCCAGCCAAGTTCTCTGGAGACCATGGCAAGAGAGGGAGAGACAAAGATCTAAGTCCCATCTGCCACATCCCCTTTAACCCACTGCTGCCACTAAACCACACACAACATTGAAAAGCTGATTCCAGGCCATAGTGCTTAGCCAGAACTTTGCAAGGAGAGGTCTGGCCCCGTGCTCCTCAAAACCCAGCATGTATAATGCAGGTACACAACATTTGCGTGCTAGAGGGTTGATCAGAGAGCTATTCCCTATGCAGCCAGGTGTGGGATGAAGGCCAAGGGCAGGTGAAGGAGGCTGCAGCCTAGACTCCAGCTCTGTCCTCCACCCCACGCCGCAGTGCAGCACTGCATAGACTGACAGCACATGGGAAAAGCACTTGGAGGTGTTTGTCTGGCCTCACCTTTGCTTTCTCCTTTTCTTCTTGCATCATGGAGAGCTGCTGTGTCATGAATTTTTGCTGCTCCTCCAGTGAGCGCTGCAGCGATTCTGCTTGGGCTTTTTCTACCATTGCCTTCCAGCACTCCTGGGTTTGGACACAGAGGAGAGGCATGTGCCATTTCCAGGTGCCAGGCCAGGGACCTCTAGTGGGCAAGTCATGCCCCATATCCACACAGGAGGGCTGAACTTGGCAGAGGACACAGGCTGGACTCACCTGCTCCAGCAGCTGAGTCTGCTCCCTCAGCCTGGCCTCCAGTTTACTAATCACCTCCTGGAATTGCCTCCTCTCCTCCTCCATGTCCCTCTGCTGCTGTGACAGCCTATTCTGGATCTCTGGGAAGAGGCAGCAGCATTGCCGTAAGCAGAGGGAGCTGGGATACCCTCACTGCATTCACACAATATTCATAGAAAAACTGTATATTTTTGTGCTCTGCACATACTCAGGACTGTATTTTGTCAAAGGTAGACCCTGAGATGTTGAGTGACCAAGGCAAGCAAGGCTTTGCCAGGCTCAATTGTGTCACCAGATGAAGAAATATTTGTTTAACTTATGGAAAATACAGTGCATATTCTCAAAAATCATGTTAAACATAACCAAGAAGAGGAACAAGAAAGTACACTCTATTGACCAAGTGTCTCAAAAACAAAGAACCAGACTAGTTGTACCAACTCATCTCTGTATTTGTGAAGTAACACCAAGTTCATCGAGCAGTCAGCTTTGGGGTTGGTGACCACAAAAGACCACCCAAGGGACCCTGAGATAGGAAGACACATGCACCAATGGGAGGGAAAATACTGGACTTGGGGAAATTATTATCAAATGTATGTTTCTTCTGCGAAAACCATTGAGTATGTATGTAAAGTATAGTATATAAACAGGACCTTTTCTTACTTGATATGCATGATAGGTAGAAATATCTCATGTGCATCCAGTGCCGAATAAAGAATGCCTGCTTCTTAATGCTACATTGGTGTTAAGGAGTTTATTCTACCAATTTTGGTAACACCTGGACTGAGTTTCTCCAATGAACTCATTAGCAGAGGTGAGGGTCTACACTGTGCTTGTCTGATGTTCTGGAGATGGTACCTTTAAGTCCCATTGGAATGAATCCCACTTTGACGAAGCATACCCTTGAGCAGCTCGTCCTCCTCTTGGGACTTGGGATGCTGCTGTGCTGGGGCCATGTCCTGGCTCTTCAACAGGAACTGAGTTGCCGGCTGTTCATTCTCCGGCTGCAGCCTCTCATCCAGCTGCCTGTCTTTGTTTTTCACCACCTTGTTCTGGCTCCTGCCGAAGAGGTCACACCAAGGAAAAAGTGTCGCTTCCTTGGCCATACCCAGCACACTGGAGACGTGCTGGCAGTGGATTAGCCCCTCCTCCTTGTCATCCATAGCAGTGTTGGTAAGCCCCCACCTTGGCTCACCCGTGGGGCTGCTCTCTGCAACCACCAGGCCCACGCTGATGTGGCTCTGTGCCCCCATTCAGGGATGTACTGGGGAGGTGCCCCAGCATTCCCACACCAGGGGAGATGGACAGGGCTGTAGGCAAAGACCTGACAGAGGAGGGGAGCATAGGCTGCTACCTGTGGCCATGTGTGGTGAGATCCAGGTCCTCCTGGTACTGCTGATGGAGAAAATCCAGTAATTGCTCCTGCTGTGTCCACTGCATATCCAGTGTCTGGACCTGCCACAAACACGCAGAGAAGGTCCTTGTGCCACCCCAGGACAGAGGTCCTACAGCAGCACTTGGGGGCATAGGCACCTATCTTCCCAGTCACCCTAACACTATTTGGAGCAGAAATGGTCCCTTCTCCTCCTCCTGGGTCACGCATGGTTCCCCAGCCAGCAGGCAATGGGCTCACCTTTCTCTCCAGCTGTGACACAAGGGTCTGGATGTGGAGCAGCACTGCCAAACAGCCTTTTGGATCCTGGAGTTGTGCCTCAAGTGTGGTAAACTGTGGGGATGCAGGGATGCTGTCAGGGAGGTAAAGGACATTTCCTCCTCACCCTGAAACACCCAGCCTACTGTAGCCCCTTCTCTACCCTTCTCCTGCCCAACCCCACTGCTGGTCTGGGTCCCTTCTCTCCAGGAGCAACCCCTATCCCAGGAATAAGCACGCTGAGCTGTCTTCTTGAGGGCCAGGCTCAGGGTAAAAGACTGAGTGCTCTGGGAGACAGTGTAACCTGCCACCACGGCAGGGTAAGGAGACCCATCCAGATGAGAAATGGAGACTTCCAAGACCAAGCAAGAACTGCCACTGCTGTTAAAGCTCTAATTCCCCTTCAGTTGTCTAGAAACAACTTCACAGCTCATCCCTGGTCTGCAAGGCTGAGTTGAATGAGGTGAGACCAGGAGAAACTCCAGTCGACCTCAGCCCCAGCCCTCGCGACACTCAGGCTCTCTCCTGAAATTTGACCTTACCTCTACAAAATCAATGCCATCCTTTAGGAGTCTGCTGAAGAAGTCATCCTCTAGGATGGACCTGTGACATAAGCCCAGGGGTTAGCAGCTCAGCAAGGATACCCTGGGGAAACCAGGCCAGGCAGGGGGAGGTGGAGGGGGGCAGACAGGCGCAATACAGAAGCCACATCGTACAACACAGAAAAAGGAAGAGAAAATAGCCCTGGGAAAAAAGATAGCAGTGTTGGGATTGCCCTATTTAGCAAGCACCTGTTACAAGGGATATTCATAGAAGATGTACAGAGCTCAGGGACAGCCAGCTCTTGCTGGAAAGCTTCAGGCTCTGGGATCCCAGTTCTCAAAGGCATCACAGGTTACCTGCCTTCCCAGACAACAGCTGTTGGGGCAGGAAGTGAGGAGGAGAAGACAAGGAGAGGCAGATCAGAAGAACTTGGGGAGCACAGAGAGATCCCCAAGAGTGAGATGCCATGTCTGAAAAACACTCACTTCTTGCTGGCCTGTGAGCAGGTACACTGGGCTCTCAAAGTGATGCCTGCAGCTGGCTGGCAAGCTCTGGCAGGTTTAACAGGATAATCTGGAAACCAGACAGGAAGTGATTAGGATGATGGCTGTGGGCATTTTCCTGACTTAATCTCTCCAAAGGGTAATCCCCCTTAATCCTGATGGGCCCCTCCTGAGCTCAGTGCTCCCCAGCACCATATCTCCACCACATCACAAAATAGGATTGGTGGGATCCTGCAGCTAGGCATCCTGTTGCAAGGATGGCTGATCACAGCCTGGACAGCATTCCCATGGCCAAGGGTGATGCTGTGGCTCCTGCCTTTTGTTTGGTTCATGTGCAGTGCAGGGGGACCCTCTCTGCCTCTGGCTGCCCAAACTGTACAGTCACATGACACATACCCAGGGGTNTTTTTTCACAGCGCTAAGCTGAGGGTCTGGCTGCCTGCATGGGCACAGAGACACAGAGACACAGATGCTCAGCAGTGTCACAATTCAGGGAGAGGTGCAGAGGCTTTCGCTCGGTTGGCATTTCTTTCAGTTTAAAGCTTGTTGTTGTCCCTCTGGGATGAAATAGGCAAGAGCCTGGTGATACTTCAGAGCTGTCTTCCCGCTCAGTTACAGACATTCCATTCCAAAGGGATGACTGGAAGTTACCCATCCTCTCCATTCCCCATCTCCTTTACACATGTAGTTGTTTTCTGCAGCACGTCTCTCTCATGGAGGTGAAGGAGGCCTTACCTTGAACCATCTCTGCTTGCTGCCCTGTCTTGTGGGACAGCTGCTTGCTGTGGTGCTCCTGTAAAGGCAGCTGTCTGGCTTCAAGTGAAAAGCATCCAATGGCAGAGAGCCAAACAGGGGATGAAAGATGAGACCCTTGCCCCCAAAACCCACTCCTGCCTGGCAGCTGACAGCCTGTCCCACTTGGCTGTGACAGAATTCAGCTTTTTTTGCCTCAGAGAGAACACAGACACTTCTAAACCTCCATCACTGGTGTTCCTTGTTGCTGTATCCATCTCCTGCCCCTGGGCAGCAGAAGCCCCAGCTAACACATCTCTGCTCAGGACACATGGCGCTTTGTCCACAATTCACTGCCAAGTCCCATTTGGATGTCACAAGTCTGAACCTGTGTCAATGTGAATTCAACCACAGGAGGTGCTTTGTCTGCAGCTGGCAGGAATGAAGGGGAATGGAGGCAGGAACAAGGAAGATGGGGAAGCATGTGAGGGTGTGCTGATCCCGGACAGATCCACGGGATCCAGAGCCACATGTGCAAATAATAGGAGAGCTCAGAGCTGTCATGGGACAGTGGCGGAAAGCCCCACATTATAACCCCAGCCTGAAAGAGGACAGTGCTTAGAATTAATTTCCTATATCTGAACCAAAGATTTCTGAGAAATCCTGCTGGGGCAGATACACATGGAGCAGATGGAAGACGTGGAACCATTGACCATGCCTTTACCTGACAGGAGAGTGGGGATCCAGCCCTTTGCCTAGGTCCTCCAGGGCCTGGGCCTTTCTCGCCTGAAATTCTGCCTGGGCTTCAGCTTTCTTGTGAGCCAAGGCAGCACTCAGCCAGTCCTCCTCCTCCTCGTCCTTCAGTGGGTCATCTTTAGCTGCTGCCTCCCCTGTGGCTGGGGGTTGGCTGGCAGGGATGTGCTTTCTGTCTGCAGTAGGGCTGGACTTTGCTGGAAGCTCTAGTTCCAAATCCAGAAGTTCCTCATCTTTCAATGTCAGCCAGTCATCTTCAGTCCTCCTGGTCTCCCTCACAAGGCTGTGCCTAGCTGAAGGAGGAGGTTTGGATGCAGGGTCTGGTTTCAGTTTGCCACTGTACTGAGATCCACACCTGCTGCAAGGAGAAGCAGTTACATAACTGCCTGCAATGGGATCCTGCATGCAAGGGGATCCTGGGAACCCTGTTCTCCCCACTGCAGGGGCAGCACGGCTGGCAAGTGGAGCTACAGACAAACAAAGAGCATGATACCTCCCATGCTGGCACCTTGCATCTGGTCCTCAGAGCAAGAGGGCTCGTACTCTCCAACAACAAGTTTTCCTTGTTGTGATCCTCTTCCTTCTGTGTTTAGAGAATCAGCTTTAAGTCAGTGCCCAGGGGAGTAGCTGTCTGTAAAGACACTGGCCCTCCTCCTCCTCCTCCATCTTCCCTGCAGTTCCCACTGGGCTAGCTGTCTTTGGGTAAACACAGCTGGAAACATCTACCCTTGAAAACCTTGAGCAACATGCCTCCGAACTGTGACTGGGAACAGCTTCTTTGTTGAGAATCAGCCCCTGTACAAAGGCAACTGAGTCATGGCTAGAGTGCAGATACTCCCAGGCTGCCTCGAGGGCGGAGTATGACACTTCTGCATCAGTCACCTTCCGCTCCTTGTTGACAGAGAGCCCATTAGCAACCCGACGCACCACTACAGACACGGCATTTCTTCTGCAAGGGCATTAGAAACCAATCTCGCTCTCCCAAGCTATTGCTGTCACCTCTGCCAACCTTCTTGGCATCCCTGGCTAGGGTGACCTGGCTGCTTTTAGTTTTTATAAATTTCTAAACCCTTGTGCTCTTTTTTGCTTGGGATACAAGGAAGAGTATCAGGATGCTGCTCTTGCAGCTGCCAAGCTCACAAAGAATGGGTAGAAAATCTCCCAATCCCAATAAGCCTTGCTCTTTTGAAATCCCCAAAGAAGAAAGGTTTGATCTCCAGCCTCATCTGCTAACGCCTTCCTTGCCAGGTTAGAGAGAACTTCCAGGACTTGAGCTAGTATTTGGTGAATAAAAGATTTAGCTTCACTTAGCCAGCAAGGGGATATCTTTAGCAAATGAGCCAGCTGATTCATATTCAGTTAGTCCCTGGCCACAAGAAGCATTTGGTCTGCATGTGAGCTCTCCCACTGCACTGTCTCAGAGTTCCTGGGCAACCCTGAAAGCACTGCTTCAGCATCAGGGCTGCAAGAGGCCTTCAACTAAGCAGCTGTGTATTAGGGGAGGAGAAATTAAATAAATGCATAGATTCTTCCCTAGACTTGGGAAAGACCAGGAAGGAAACATAGGACCTCAATAAGCAAATCCACTTGATGGGAGAGGCAGGTGAGCATCTCTAGTTCAGGAAGGACACCACACACTCCATGGCAGATTTCAGACAAGGATTGCTGCAGCCAGGGCTGCCACCCTTGCCCAGTGTCCCCCTCCTCTGTCCCATGCATTTCCAGGATATCAAAGCACTTCCATACACAAAAGGAAAGCACACGAGTGTACACACCTGTTGAACTCTTCCTGCCATTTGCAGCCTAGGGAGAAAGACAAATTCCCTCATTAGAACATAAAGCAGGTCTGACTCAAACCTTCCCAAAACACACTAAGGCCAGAGGCAGTTTCTCAAGAGCGCCCCATGAACAACAGCACAGCCCTCCTCCTGCTCATGCTCTTTGGGAACTGGCACATGAAATTCAGGGGAACCACAGAGATATTTCCCACTTCAGAGACAGCAGTGAGCACAGACTCTCCTGAGCTCTGGCCGTGCAGAGCCTCCAGCCCTCTTGCCTCCCAACAGAGGTCCCAGTGCATTCACTTTGGAGCTGACAGTCCTGCCTTTGGGCCTCATGACACTCGCCATGGCGGTGTGTCCCAGCCTTCCCGGGATCAAGAAACCCAGTTTATAGTATCTTCTGATGGCCACGGAGGCCCGAGGAAGGGCAGGGGAGGAGACCGATGGGCCCTGGAGCTCAGAACTGCCACCGCTGCCCCCCAGTACCGCTCCCATTGTTCCATGTTGCCACAGCGATGGGGCTGCCTCTCCCAGCGCCTGGCCAGGAACGTCTCCGCAGCCATAGCGCCACGGGCTCTGTCCTCGCCCCGGGAACCCCCTACCTCCCTGGAGGGAGGTCTTCACTGAGGGAAGTGTCCCAAACCATCCCTCATGCAGGGGGCAGTGGGCTGGCACTCATCCGCAGTACCCTTTGGGCTGCATGGGGGCCCCTAAAGACTATAAGCTCGTACTCTGAGGGGGACCTACAGACAAAGGCTCCAAGAGCATCTTTGCCTGGGCAAGGGCACAACAGGGAAGCAGGGGCTGATAGGAGAGGATGGGGACATCATGAAGACAGAATTCAGCAGAGCTGGCTTCTCCAACCCAGGAGAGGGACAACCCCAGCCCGCTAAGGATGTTATCCATCCATGAATGTGAGACAAGCTGTGAGGAGCCATCTGTCCTTGCTTCTGCTGTCACTCCTTTGCTACCCCTGGAGCTACAGCCCCAACCTGTGAGCTCCTCTTCCCCCAGAGATAGATGAGAAAATAGGGCTACTTTGGCTCAAATTATATTCATATTACTTCATAAACATCTAGCTAATGTAAAATAAATGGTAGTTATGCAGAAGGCAAAACTCTTTACACTTTTCTGAAGAAACATTTTCTTTTTGCCGACATTTTAATTTATACCTGTCTGATTAGAAAGAGAAAACTACTTGTTGAAGAAATATTTGAACAGGTTTTGTGAGGTATACACTGTGAAAATTTCTCACATCAGGAAAAGAAAAATTGCATCTCTGAAGGTGCTTTATGTGAAAGAATATTTCTGAGCTCTTGATGAAAATCACATAGGCAAATGCTAACATAACTAATTTCTATATTAGTGTTTTTCCATTTTTTTTTCCATATAACTGTTGAGTTCTTTTAAAGGTTGGGCAAATTACAAGTTACAAACAAACTATGACAATTACGAACTGAAAGGAAGCTGACTCTTTAGTTAAGCCTACCGAAAGTAAGAAAACCTTTGTCTCTACATCTCTTTCTCTTTCACATTTTTTACCTTTAGTCTTGTTCATTTCTTTGGCCAAGTGATGTCTGTTCATTTCATGGCAATTCCCTTTCATTTCAGAAAAAATGAGGAAAAAATTCCAAGTCTTAATAGAGGACTTGAAAGTTTTACACTTTCTTGGTCTGTTTTATCACAAATTCCTTTATCTACACAATCATGTGCAACCCAGCAAAGAAATTTAATTCTTCTTACAAAAATAACATAGCAGAGTGGGACTATCAGATTAAATCGTGCCACTCTAAAAAAGGTTTTAAACTATTAGTCTAATTGCTTCCAAAAGTGTAAATTAAGCTTTAACAGTCAGAGAAATAGAGATCAATATTCCCAGTAAGTAGAACACTTTCATGTGTTGTGAACACTGCCTGTTGGTCTGAACTATTAATGAACTCTTCTGCAGATTTCCTCAGAGTTGCAGTGCTCAGTGTAGAACACAAGCACCGAAATGGTTGTGATAACTGAGTGTAAAATTAATATTCCCAGAGGAGTGCTGAGTGCAGTATACATCAAATACTCTACACATCTATATTATTGGTGGTCACTGAATCCTGCCAGAGTGCACAATGATTGAGGGAATCCTGAAGGCACATTCCTAACCCAAAAGAACATGCATGAAGAAGTGTGATTTCAGGACAACCCAAGGAGTTAATGAAAATGGAGACAGAGGACTCTGGGTGTTAAGATTGAAAGTAGCAGGGAAGAAGATGTAGAAAAAGAATAGGCAGCCTTTTAAGATTAATGCAGTTTGGTTTTACTTTGTCTGATACTAGAATGGAGATGTAGGAACATAAAAAAGCTAAAAATGCCTGCTGTCATGCGGCACATCTGAGACACACTGGTGGAGGCTGTTCCTGGAAGAGCCTGGTTCTCACCACCCTGAGTGATATCTCTGACTTTACACCTGGAGGCAACTCTGAATGTCTCTCCTGTTCACAGGACCCATCCTTGGAGCCTCTCAGGTGGTGCTGGAGGCCACAGGAAGGAGCTCTGCTGTGGTATCTTGGCCAGTCTCATCATGGTGAAGTCCATTTTGTGGGATTGCTCCATCTTGTGCTCCAGACACTCCTCCATCAGCTGTTCTTGGTTATGGAATTCAGCCCACTCAGCTGCCAGCTTCTCTCACTCCTCTAAGCACTTCTGCAGCATTGACTCCTGCTCCTCCAGCAAAGTCTTGACCCAAAGATACTGAGTGACCAAGGCAAGCAAGGCTTTGCCAACCTCGGCTGGACTGATTTTCTCCGAAGAACCCATTAGCAGAGGTGAGGGTCTACACTGTGATTGTGCTTGTCTAATGTTCCAGAGGCAGTACCTGGAGGTCCCACTGGAATGAATCCCACTTTGATGAAACATATGCTTGAGCTGCTTGCCCTGCCCTGGGACTTGGGATGCTGCTGTGCCGGGGCCATGTCCTGGCTCTGCAACCAGAGCTGAGCTGCCAGCTGCTTCTTGTCCTGCCACAGCCTCTCCTCCCACTGCCACTTCTGTTGCTACTATTTCTCCCTTCTCATTTTTCAGGGAGGCACAGTCTCCTCAGCCTTTCTTTGCTGAATACTTACAGAATGCCTTATTATTTTTAATATCCCTTGCCAAGTTCCATTTTATCTGTGCCTTAAAATCTTAAACAATATATTTACAGAAAAGACTTTTATAAAAATTCTTCATAGAATTCTTCAAAATCTTTAAGCAGACTAGGTGTAACTCAAGGAAGAAGATTCATTTGCAGCACAAATCCCTTTCAACACAAATGCATGTTAATCTCTTCTGTAGCTAATCCAACTATGCCTTGACTGTATCAGGTAATTCAAGTTTAGCAGATGTTCTCTGACAAAGTGACCTACACCACATGCCTTGCAAGGATATAAGAAAGGCTATGTAAATTTATAGCAGAGATATTTTATTAGATTTTCCCACTTAAAAATTTTGATAATATTCAAGTAGGAAACATTAACGTTATGTTTTTTCTTTAAGTTCCATTGAAACACAGTTAAGATTCAGAAGATCTTTACGAAACAATGGATACAATAAGTCTTTGTTAAATATCTAGGCCAGGTTAATGATATCTTGCTCTTGTTTATTTGCTACCATTAGAGATGGTATCCACTTTTGTTTGTTTGTTTTGTTTTAATTTAATTTTTTGTATTAGATTACTTCTGGTTTTAAATTGCCACTTTTTGACAACAGCTAAGTTCAAACCTAGAGTTTTACAGCTGCAATTTATTAAGAACCAGTGCTTTAAAGATACAGTATTGAAAGATTAGCAGTGAATTGTGGCACAGCCTGCACATTAAAACTGCCAGGTTGTGCAGCAAATTTACAGACAATCTGCAAGCTGAAGTATTAATATCTTTGTGCTTTGGAAATTGCATTATAGTCATTCTAAGAGTGCAATAATTAGACTGTTTTACAATAGCCACTAAGATCAGTTTATACAAGTAATTTTTCACCTGCTACAAAGCTCCGTGAATATATTAACTCATCACAAACCTGTGTTTTCTGCACAAAGTTGTGTTGTTTTGAAAGGAAAGCAGTAGAAGTGGTGGACTTGACAGAATTAAGTTCCGCTGCTGCAGTCAGGGATGTTCTGGCACAGGATTTCATCAGAAAGCAATATACAGCCATGAATGCTAATTGGCCTTTTGTCATAGCTGGAAAATCAATCCTGACTGCTAACACAAAAAGCTTTTTTGAGAACATGGATGTTACTGGAATGCTGCCAAACCTGGACAATTTGTATGTTGTAAGATGTTTCCAAAAGTGCAAAAAGAATTCAGGAGTACAGGCAAGGATGCAGCTCTGCTCTGTAGAGGTAGCTCAGCTTTGATGGAATGTTTTCATCTGGGGGAAAAAAAGCAGAAAAAACCTGAAAGGAAGTATAAGAAACCTGGGGTTTGTTCTTAGTAGTAAACAAAAGTATTAGTTGGTGCCTGATAGATGGAAAGACAACAACAAACAAGGCAGTAAAAGAATGTATTTGTAAGTTTTTTAAATGTTATATTTTGAGTTGAGTGAATATTTAAAAACACATTCCATGCATATTTAGTCAAAAGTATTTAATGAATTTGTTTTCAAATTCATAGAGTTCAACTATGCCTACAGAAATGTATCAAGAAAAAAATATTTAACAGCAGTTATGGCAAAAGATTTTAACAGATCGGCACTAAAATTTGCGTTTATTAATATTTAAATTGGATACATAAATGTGGGGATAAATACTTATCAATCAGCAAAAATAAATTTGTTCCTTACATGTCTAACTAAAACATTTCACATTACCAAAACTGGACATTGACAAGTAGCTTTTTTCACAGGACATGGATCTATTTCTTATTAGTTGTTTTTAATTGGAATAGTAGCATCTTCCAGTTAAGACCTGAACCATTTAATTCACAGCACAGTACATTGCACCTTGGAGTGAATCTGTGTCCTCTAGAAGATTAAGGCTAATGCAATTGATTGCATTGAAAATGCAACTTCAGAATTCTCTATTGGTTTAGAATTAATTGTACATTCTGCATAATAACACCTCTTTTGTTTCTTTACTACAATAGCAATATCTATGGCCTCAAGACATTACAAAAATATTTGCACATATAATTAATTATACATAGAAATCAGAAATTTATTGTTTTCTTTAAATGTTCGAGAAGCTTTCCTCGCTTCATAATTCCTCACAATCATACTTTTCAATTTACATTTTTAGTACATTAATCTCCTGCTATCCCATCAAATAGGAACTCTTCGTCTTATGGTGGGCTGATTCGTTTTTGCTCATGAGAAAAGCCTCACAGACATATATTTGAGTAGTGTGATAACCAGCTAGAAGAAAAGTTAAATTAATTCCTCAGGATATATAAAGCTAACAGCAAAAGGTGAATAAAGGAGAGTTAATTTAGCATAAGTTCAAGGTGTCAAGAATAAAATTAATCAGGCCAACAAGATTCTTGAAGAAAATAAAATTGCAGTTGTCTATAGGCCTGCACCAAGAGTATTGGTGATAAACAGGAAGAATTAGAACTGCGTGTTTGTGAGCATAAATTTGCCTTAATTGGTGGTACTGAAATTTGTGGGATTCACATTATTGCACTGTTAATATAGAATGAACAAAAGAAAAGAAGAATGGATTTTCTATCTGAAATGTTGTAGTAATTAATTCTGAGGCACTGAAAAGTCTGAAGTAAACAATGTTGGGTAACTATGCCTTCATTTTATAATACATGACAAGTACTAGATAAGGTAACTATAAAATGATACTGCTATTTCTAAAAGTTATCTTTAATTTTCTAATAGGCCATTGTTTCTGACATTTGGGAACGTAACATTAGATATTGTGGCAGTAAAAGATGGTACGATCACAGGAATAAAACCCACCTGATTAGATGTGCTACGTTTGAAATCCCAGCTACTAATAAAAATAACTGATACTTAGAAAGTATGGCCAGACTTAGAAACAACTTTGCACAAAAGCAGGTAGGACAAAAAATATCTTAAATAATGAATAAAAATTTTACTAGATTCCGTGAGTGGAAAGGTAATTAAATAATATTTTTTAAAATTCTTTAAACTGAAATGAAAGCATCCACCAAAAAGTAAAAGCAAATACCTACAATATAGCAAACAACAGGAAGGAAAGGAAAAATTGACAATGATGATAAAATGTGAACAGTAGAAATTCATAAGTAAAACAAATAGCTAATGAATACACACACACACACACACACACACACACACACACACACACACCCCCACACCCCCCCAACAGCTCACAATGTTAAGAGGAATAAATCCCACTGTGATCAGTATGCTTAGTCACATGTCAGCCTGAATACAGAAACTATAGACCTGCAGGTTTTGAACTCAGTGATCCTTGTGGGTCCCCTGCAGCTCAGGATAGTCTATGATTCTATGATTTGTTAGCTAATAAGCCTTGCCTTCAGTGATGAAGGGCAAAGACAGGCAAATACCTACTTCCAGGTTCAGAAAATGGTTCAATCTCCTTTCATAGCTCAGTCCATACCATCAAAATTTGTTCTTGTGTTTTAACTTCACTACTCACTATTTTTTACTACTAGTACCCAGGTAGAACAAAATGATAATTTAATAGTATTACATGGCTTCTGGACTCAATATTGCAAATATTGCCGTATGAACTTGCACACGCAAGAGTCTCTGGTCTTCATTGACATGTTGACATGCGCTAAAGAATCGTCTGCATGACACTGAACTGTCATAGAAGAACATCCTAGCATTGCCAGCAACAATGTTGGCAACAGAGAAGGCAAAAGTGTTCAGCTAGTATGTCTGTATTTCAGGAATAGCTAGATGCAGTATATGCATGGTAATGACACTAATTCTGCTGCTAACTCTCAAGCATGTAAGGTGATATTTATTAGCATGTAGTATTTTTAAACTGGCACACTTATTTATACCAGCTTTATGTAAGTTTTGGAAGACTGTGAAAATTCTTAATACTAGTAGAAAGCTCATGCTATGTCAATATTTAGAAAACATAAATTTAACTGGGAATAGGTACGGTTAATTATAGTTCTGTCAGCTTGCTATCGATCCCGAAGAAAATAACGGAGCAGCTGGTACAGGGTTTCATTAAGAAAGAATTAAGAGGAGTTAATATAATTAATGTCAATTAACATGCACTTATGAAACCTAAGCCTAATCATTCCAACAGTCTCCTTTGAATACAACTGCAAGTTTGGGGGATGTGTTCGATCTCTAAATAATTCCATTTTGATGCAGTGAGTTAACAATGCAAAATCCTTTTGGTGATATATTATATGGAATAAAGTCTGGTTAGCAATGTATCTTGAAGGACTTGGTAGGTTTACTTCTTGGACCACCACTAATAAAATAGCATTAATAAAGTTTTTACTGGAAAATTATTACATAATAAATATTGATTCATTAAATTATAAATAGCGATGATTACTAACGTAAACAGAGTCACTTATAAACTGAGTTACAATATAATAGATATAAATTAGTCAAGCAGAAAAATGTAGCACATGGTAGCATATGAAGAACCATAGAATGGCTTGGATTGGAAGGGACCTTAAAAACCAGGTGCCTCAAAGCCCAATCAAACATTTCCTTGAACACTTCCAGGGATGGGACATCCACAACTTCTCTGGTTAACCTATTCCAGTGCCTCAACCAAACTCACAGTAAAGTATTTCTTCCTAATATCTAATGTAAACCTGCTGTCTTTCAGATTAAAGCTATTAGGCCTTGTCCTGTCACTACATGCTTTTGTAAAAACTCACTCTCAGGCTCTCCAGTAGGTCCCATTAGGTACTGGCAGGCTCCTGTAAGGTCTCCCTGGAGCCTTCTTTTCTCCAGGCTGAACAATCATGACTGTCTCTGCCTGTCTTCATATCAGAAGTGCTCCAGGCCTTGGATCACGTTTACGGCCCTCCTTTAGACCCATTCAAGCAGGTCCATGTCCTTCTTGTGCTGAAGTCCCCAGAGCTGGATGCAGTACCCCAGGTGAGATCTCATGAGGGTAGAGAAGAGGGGCAGAATCCCCTCCCTCGACCTGCTGCCCATGCAGCCCAGGATGTGGTTGTCATTCATGGCTTCAATCACACACCTCTTGCTGTTGTCCAACCTCTCAATAGCAGACACTCCCAAGACTTTCTCCTCAGTACTGCTGTCATGATTCTGACAAAAAAAAAAAAANTAACCTATTCCAGTGCCTCAACCAAACTCACAGTAAAGTATTTCTTCCTAATATCTAATGTAAACCTGCTGTCTTTCAGATTAAAGCTATTAGGCCTTGTCCTGTCACTACATGCTTTTGTAAAAACTCACTCTCAGGCTCTCCAGTAGGTCCCATTAGGTACTGGCAGGCTCCTGTAAGGTCTCCCTGGAGCCTTCTNTATCTATATCTATATTTATCTCTATATCTCTGTATTATATATATCTATATCTATATTTATCTATATATCTCTGTATATCTATATGGGTTTTACATGGATATGACAGTGCACTGAGTCCAGTTACAGTGTCTGCACTTCACTTCTTTTCCCCAAATAATATTAAAAATCTCAAGATCAAAGAAAAGTCAAAGGTGTTATTCAATAGTAGAAATTCTGGTAGTCTTCCTAAACTATTTGTTTGTAGTATTCCTTTCACGTATTTATAAGTAATTGTCTATATGGACATCAATGTAGATTTGTACATTTCCTATTTTTTTTCCCTCCAAACTCTAAGTCCTGCTCTCTAACTTATACTCATGACAAGCAACTTTTCCTTTTCCCCTTTTGTCATACATATGACAGGCTTGAAAGGAGCTCACTCTCTTTAGCTTATCAAGGAAAATGTTGAGAGTGACAAAATCACAGCCTATAGGAACCTCCTGAGGTACAATAATCTGATTAATCTAATTATTTCTTCAGTCTAAGGGAGAAGAAGCAATAAGTGGCTGTCAGTCTGGTTCATTTTAAAATTGCACACTGTGCACATATATTTAGAGCCAAGTTACTCTGAATGGTTTTTATTTTTTGGATTGCTGACCCAGACTTTTTCTTTTAGTATAATCTTTAATGTTAATCCAACACCAATACATGGAAACAAAGAGTTCCAAACCTCTTTGCCAAGCCCTCTTACTTTTGTCTCTGAAGTCACTGAAGAACACACGTGATGAAAGCAGTATGACTCACAGTACTCACTGTCATAGCAGGGAGGCAATGTTCTGACTATTCCAAATGTCAAAACAAACTTGAACATTTTTGCTTAATACTTTTTTTTTCAAGAAATGCATGCTTGGAATACAGGCACAGTTGGAAAAATTTATTCCAAAATGGTATTGTAAATTTCTTATTGGAAAAAGAATGTTAGTTTCATGGCTTGGGGTAGAGTGGCTGGAAAGCTGCCTGGCAGAAAAGCCACTGAACATGAGTCGGTGTGTGCCCAGGTGGCAAAGAAGACCAGTGGAATCCTGGCCTGTATCAGCAATAGTGTGGCCAGCAGGACCAGGGAAGTGATTCTTGCTCTGTATTGGGCACTGGTGAGGTCACACCTCCAATCCTGTGTTCACTTTCGGGCCCCTCGCTACAACATAGACATTGGTATGCTGGAGCATGTCAAGGTCATCTCCTAAAGAAGATTCTTCATCCTTGGTTTCCATGAGCAGAATCTCAGGCAGAATTCAATTAATTTATTTATTTCATACAGTGGCAGTATACAGCTTGAGCTGTGTGCTTCTGGAGAGGGAATCTGAACAAAGGAGTCACCAGACACTTATACCCTTACCATCTAAGTTTCCTGCTCCTCACATGACAGTTCAATCCAATAATATTAATAGGGTCTGGGGTCTTCTTGTTTTTCATTGTCTCTTAAATGCAACTGTAAACTTATGGAAAAATGGTCTTTTCCATCATAAATGATTCTGTAACTTGAACCAGGTAAACTGAATTCATCTGAGTTTATGCTTGAGGAACAGTTAATTCACAAATGAACTGTGCCATCATCACGCTCAGTTTTTCAGTCTTTCTGAACTGTTCATTCACTACATGCAACCGAATAACCTTCTCCTGTCCGAAATCTTCCCCCTGGGGTTTTAACATGAAGTAGAATGTTCATCTCTTTAGGTGAGATTTGCACAAATGGGTATTTCACTTCATCTACTTGCAGATTCTCTTCAGTTTAGCAATTAAAAACCTAAAGATTAATTGAAAAGTTATATTCTCCCAAAAATTCCAGGGCACTAGAAGGCTTTGGCCAACTAAAGAGATCAGAAATGGATTTTGTCTTTATTTGACCAGCATCAGGATGACAATCTAGTGTGGCTACCATTCTACAAATCAAAATGACATCAGTAAAGGTTGTCTTTAGAACCATTTGTGTGATATTGCTGATTAAATGTGCATGTGTTAGAGAAAACTTTTAATGTGACATATAAATAATTGACCAATTTAGCGAGAAAGTATCACAGCGCACAGGTGAGTAGAGAGTAAAGACCAGATAATTTCTTTCCACAGTGTTTGGCCTGGTACAACTTGCAAAGAACATCCCAGTGACAGAAAGAAATAATTTTTTCTTTGTGTATATGTGGTACTGACAGAAATGCAGAATCAAAATTCCACTCTGTTCCAGTCATCCATGGGAGGCCTTTCAAAGACTGAGGGTGTGTTTGACTAGGGCTTATGAAGTTCACAGCCCTGAATTTGTAGTGTGATCCATTGAATCTTTATATATCAGGTACATTATGAACATCATGATAATACCAGTTTTTCTTCTGTAACTCATGTAAACGAGATTATGGGTCTGATATAAACTGTGGTATGCATATATGCAACATATTGAAGTTCAAAGCCAGGGGAACAAGTAGCAGTGCAAGCTCCAAATGCACAAATAACAATGCAAAACTAGAAAAAATATTATTTGCTTGATCCTTAGAATAGAGCTGTCCTCAGCAGCAGTCTTTATAATTCAGTAAGGCTTTTAAGTGTAGTGCAGCATTCCACTTAGTACTTGTGCCATTTCCAGTTCTCTTACAAGCATTTTTGCATGATGTTTGTTGTTGCTGTACTTCATTGCATTATTGGGTATCTGCTTAGAGGAAAATTTTCCAGATAGCTGGGTTTGTTTGTTTTATGTATCAAATTGGTTTTGCTATTTTACTTAATTTCAAGATGAAAACAAGAGTTTAATTATGGAACACATGATTGTCACAAACACAAAAAATTATTATTTATCTCACTTTATCCAAAAGTTACAAAAATAATTGTAGTGCAAATTGTCTATTTATCAAACATTAATAATTAAATAATAATTAAATAATTAAAACTTTACAGATTATTGTATGTACATATCTATAATATATTCAGAACAAATATGAAAGCAAAGTTTCAGCTAATGAATGTTCACACCACAATCATTTTATTTGCTTTATTTAATATACACTTAAAATTAATCCATTTCTTATTGCCCATTTTTCAAACAGATTAACATCTGCCTCTATGATGCTTCTACTATGCAGCCTTTGGAATGATGCTTCATGGACGTGCTGAGAAATCTGGCAGTTTAGTATAATTTACTTTCACAGGGACAAAAATACCACATTAGCCCTCCCTGTATCTTGCTACATTTGCTTTATGCTACATTTGACCATTAGTTTATGTTAGTCTTGTAAAAGTAAGACTTTCAGACTGACTTGGAGGTTCTGAATGGCCTAAAGGTTCTAAGTTCATTCTGCCTTGCAAGGTATTCAGATATGGATTCAACATGCACACTAAGTTTATCAAATATACTTTAGAAAATACTTTCTTTGGGGGGATTCCTATTCATGTCTCCCTACAATGACACATCACAGACTTCAGCCTGATACTAAGCCACATTCTCAGATAACATAAAAGATAATGTGCTTTTGCAGAAGGTGTAATAATGCTGGTAAGCATGGTGACCTGGTGAACCTATATGTAAATATGTTATTATCAGTTTCTTTCCTCAAACGTGCTATGCTGTGCACAGAGTTTTCTTGCTTAGCCAAGGAAAACTGAAGTTTCAAATCACCTGCATATTGCTGTCTGCTCCTAAAGTCAGTCTACACATGCACATTAATGTGCAGCTGTAGATTCTGAATTTATAGTTATACATATGGATGAACATGTATAAATATACATGTAATGGTTTCAATTGACTCCCAGCAAGCCAACTTTTCCTTAGGTTGAAGTAAATTATAAGTCAGTTAAAAATGTATTCTTAAGGTATTTTTTGATAAGATATAGCAGAATATTCCAATAAGATCGTAAAGGTTCTCTTTCCAAGAAACTCTAGAATAAATTCTAAAATACGTAATAAAGAAAGAGAATGAAGCTTTATCCACAAGTTACATTTCAGATACATTTTTTATACAGTAAGTTAAGGCAGAGCAGATGGGTTTTGAAATTATCAATGAGACTCTTACTGTCATATATATTCTGATTGGTAAATATGAGCAACTCTGTTTACTTCTGGCACTGCTTAAGGTGAGTCTAATACAGTTTGCCAGGCTTTATTTCACTTTCTTTGGTAAATAATATTAGGAGCCAAAATAAATGTAATACTAAGTATCAGAGCAATGCCAAACTGAGAGAAAGCCATGGCTGTGTCATAATGGCATACTGCCTTTTTTGTTTTTCTTCCCTACTGATTTTACACTGGGTTAGAAAACCAAGACAAAGATGGACTTCACTGATTTACATTCTCGTATCTGGTAAAATAACTGAAGAATTGCATAGTTTGTCCATCAGAACAGAAGACGATATGTCATTTTTAAAAAGAGCAGTAAAGCCTTCAGGATTAGTTGGATTCAAGTCATACCCATAGCAGCAGAATAAAGCACAAATGCCAGTGTAAGAGTAATGCTGAATATTTTGCTGTTCTGCCTCCAAAAGGGGAAAAAAATATATTTTAGAAAAATTCTCTTCTATTTTGTCACAGTCTTAACATTTGTAGTTGATGAAACAAGGCATTGCTACAGTAGCGAAAACTGAACACAACTGCTTCTCCTGATATAACTTTACTTTCCTTCACCTGACTGATAATATATCTCCAGACTGCCAGCATTTTCTCCCTCACCTGTCATTCAGACTACACTACTGCTCTTCTTTAATCCTGCTCCCCTCAGATTCAATGAATCACAAGGTGCATAGGTTTGACCTGAGAGGGATCAGTTTAATCACATTAAATTGCTTCCAGTCACTGATTTCATATTGACATGAACAAGGGTGGTGATACACAGATGTTTTGCCTCTTGAGAAGACCTAATCCTTAAGAATTACTACCATTTCTTCTTCTGTGTTACTTTTAAGTCAGAGAACCAGAAAAATTATTGAGGTGAGATTAACTATGGCCTACAAGCATAGCATTAGCAATGTTCAGCATAGCAAAGAATGTTAGTTTATTCATTAATATCAGTGGTTCTACTGGTCAAGGTTTTTCAACAGAAAATATAAAGATTCGTTTGTTCATTTGCATGACATTAGTTTCACAATATGCATCTTTAGCATGTAGTTAATACGCTAGGGAAACTGTTTATGTATATTATAATATATTCGCTTTTGCAATGTTGCTACTCATTTCTAGTCTCCATTCTGGTAATTAAGAAAAAGCGTACAGCTGACAATAAAACAGTAGGTAGCGATGAAGTTTCCAGCGTAATCTTTACAAATGTTTTCTTGGTCCAGTAGAATGCTAGTAAATGTGACTGACTAAATCCAGTCAATCTTTCAAAGCAAGCATCTCATTTTCAAAATCCCCCTTTACCCTTTTTTAAGGTAGTTGTTGTGATTGACATAATTTAAATAGACAAGTGTTATCACATGAGATAAAATGCTGATGTCATCAAGACCTTTCCCTGTAAAACTGCATTAGTTTTTCAAAGACAAGGGTGTCAATATGGCCACATCCCTTTTAAATAGTCCTTTCAGTACAAAAGGCCTTCAGATGGCTTTAAGACACATTCACTGTTACAGCTAAGAAAAGTGCTCCTCGTTGTGGAGGACAGCTCTTTCAGAAGAGAAAGCTTCTTTTCCTCAAAACCGTTTGTCTAATTCAGATCTCTGAAGTGGTCTGAGAATATCACTTGTGGGCTAGTGAAAACTAATTTTAGGCAGAAAAAGATAAATAAATGGCTGGAGAATCCTCAGGCAGTATAAATGCCAGATCTTCATTGACTTTTATCCTGCATGTTAGAAGCAGTCGCTTTGTTCATGCTGTTCAATTCTAATTAAAAGGAAAAACTGACATTTTCAGGAGTAAACACATATACTTAATAAGTCCTGATTATTGTTCGAGGAATAGCAGTAGAAGAACCAAATCCTTAGCTGTATGCTAAACTTTATTTTCAAAGCAAGAGTGGTGCATTTCATTTTAGCTATTGCCAAATTTGCATGTGTCTTTCGTTTCTATCCATTTTTCCTTATAGGTCCTTCCATGGTATGACTTTGCCAGCACACATATCACACCGTAAAGACCTTTGTTCATGTTATCTAATTACAATTTTAAACACTAATACGACTTTTGTTCTACATCAGTGAAGAATGAATTCTATTATACATCCGGCTTATTTTACTTCTCTTGTTGCCTTATGGAAATTTTCTTCCTCATATTCTCCAACATGAATGCCTCAGAAATAGCAATACCCCTAGTGAACAATGCAAAGATTTTGGAGTGCATCTGTCTCATTTCTGCATTCGTTTGGCCTCATCTTTGGTGCTGAACCCACCTCCTGCTTGTACAGATCTTACAATTTCAGTTTCTTCTTTAACTGTGATGTTATCTTCACAGAGCTGTCCTCCTAAAACAATTTATAATGAAACCCAGTCTCATCTTCTAATGTTGAATTATTACTTAGTTGTCCTTACAATATTCCACCATGTTCAGGAGATCAAGCCTCAACATGTATAATAGATGAAGGCCTTATCCAATCTCAAGCAAATCTATGAAACCTTCCTAAGTATCCACACACCACAGTCCTTATTTCCCTCTCTGATTTGTTCATTCTTGTCCTCTGATTATTGCAGTGTCCGTTCATTTAAAAAAACAAACAAATGAACAAAAAAATTGATTACTGTTAGACCTTTAGTCCAATTGCTTTTGCCCTTTGAAACAGTCTTTTTATCAGACATGTTTCAGCCTAAAATGCCATGAAGTAATTTCATTTTTATAGTTGAAAAATTATGGAAACAGCTGATCCAATCAGAAGCTCTTGGAAATCCGCAGGCACTTTGTTATTTGAGGTCTGAGATAATTTTATGCCAGCCAGTGAAACAGTGACTTAGCTGTTCACCCCCATTCAATCTGTTACTCAGACCATGATAGGCAAGTACAAGGAAGATAATTAAATAGAAATATCAAAGACACTCCTGGGTACAGAGGAAGTGGTACAAAGTTAAAAAAAATTAACACTCTAGTAGCTGGCATGCAGATGTAGATTTGTGGGGCATTCACATAGACCCTGCTACTGTGTTGCAGAGAAATTATAAAAACCCCATTGAATTAAAGATTTGTAGATGGAAAATAGAATAAGAAACTTGAAAAATAAAAGTTTTCCATCCAACATGGAGTGTGCTGGAACATGTGCTGTGGGATCAAGGCAGGGAGAGGGAGAGAGAGATGTTTCAAACAAAGCCTGACTCTTAACAAGGAGCAGAACAAATACACATGACAGGCAAGGGCAGAATGGAGAGATCAAGATTAAGAATAATCAAGTAGCTGCAGATTCAACAAAAGAAGTGTGGCATGTGTGACCAGGAAAGCTTGTAACAAATAATAGAAAGCATAGATCCAAATAAATGGATTTGTTCATGCTCATTCCAACCTTCCAGTCTAGACTTGAATAAGGAGTTGAGGGACTGATTATTCTGTTTTTCTAAATTGCAACCTTCTCTGTTATCTAGTAGAAGTAATGGGTATCTGTGAACAGCTATAAAGGTGGAAATATGTTTGAATTTTCAGTTCTGTTAAATATAATCAAAACATTTCCCTAATTATTTACTAATCTTGTCATCTCCAAAACACATTTCTTCCATTGCTTCATTTTACTGCGCACAGTTTCAGCCTTTATTTCCACTTAATACTTTGTGAAGGAATAAGTTACCGGTTCAAAAAAAAAAAATCCTACCTAAAATACAGTAATATAACCTCCATATTTCTCCAGAAAGATTTTAAATAGTGTTTTGAAGTAAGGGCTACTATTTAATAGTAAAAAATGGTAATAGAATAACATGAATAGGAACTCAGAACTCGTTTACTTATTGTAGATTCGTTATATATATATATATATGTGTATATATATATGTGTGTGTATATATATATGTGTGTATATATATGTGTGTGTGTGTGTATATATATATATATATTTTAGCTTAGCTGTTGACCAAAGTAATTGAGTAATTCTAAAACACTAAAGCTATTTCTCAGTAGCACACGTTTCAGCCTAGGCATGTGCTCAGCCTGGTCAAATCTGTAGTCAGTAAAACCCTCCCAGCAAACAAAAAAACCTTCACACAGAACAACTCAAGTTAAGCATGAAAAAAAAGGAGGACTGTCTTTACTCATATAACACTTCCTTATGCAAATAAAAAAGACACAAATTTACCATTATGGAAGAGATGTCCTTTCATCTGTAATTGTCTCTGGTTTATCTCAGGCATTCTAGAGAGTTGTAGCGAGCAGTTTCACACACAACACATACTCAATTGGTACTGCAGCTTTCTTTGCAGATGTTCTAAATGTTCTGTGTTTAGAAAAACATCCACAAAGACCTCTACTTTGGAAGACCACAAGAAACCTGAAACCACTTCTTTTTAGAGTAAGAGTGTAGCATTCCATATCTCAGTTTTGTAATCAACTGCGAAATGGTAGAGCAAATGTTTTTAAATATCTGTATTCTGATACCCAGAAATATTATTCCTATGCCTTTAGCATCACTTGTTTTCACTTTGTAAACATCAGCTGGACCAGAAAACAGTCGAAACTCAAATGCTACTTAGTTACAAAATCAGAGGATAACACAGAACATTTCCTTTTCTAACAGACAAAAATTTCTCCTATAATTTCTCATCTTTCAAAGACAAAAGGCTGTCTTCAGATGAAATCCTGAAAAATAAATTGTTCTTGAGCAAAGAAAACCTAAAATAAATTCAGATGTCAAGTAAGTAGTGACCTCTTGCTGCTTCCTAGGTACAAAGCATCCAAGAGAAGACTACTTGGCATTATTGGAAAGTCACATAAAAGTGAAACACAAGTCTTGTTTTATCTCTATTTGTCTATCTTTTGCATGGAAACAGAATCATATCCCTATATATTAAATAAATCCTTCTCTACAGCTCTATAATTTTTTTTCCTAAGTCACATTGGTGTAATGTAGAAGGATTCTTTTTAATGAAAATAGAATTCCCATGAGAATAAAATTAGCACAAGTAACTAGAAATGGGACATATGACTGAAAATATTAAGAAGTCTTTAAGATCAAGAAATAATTTGTACTAATTAACCAGCTCATCTACTCAACTCTCTTAGGCATATATGGAAAAACACAAGTATTTTCATCTTGGAAGTGCATACCTACATAAACTAGATGATTTCCTGTTTCCAGATTTTCCATAAAAATTTTTATCCCCATCCAAAATTGTTGTGCCATTACGATCTCAATTTTTGAAATGACACATGTACAAAAATAGCCATATGACTGGATGCCTGAGCTGTGAATGGACAAGAATTGTCCACACAAAATGTGCAAGAGCCCAGATGTTCATTTAGTAAAAAATTAGGAATGTAACAGAAATGTTTAATTCCTGAATTGAACTGGAAGAGGTTGAATTCAGAAAGAAGAAATTGTGCGGTCCCCTTAAATCCCAGTCAAATTCCATGGAGAATTTAATGCATTTATTATTACTTTTACACTGATGTACTAAAAGCATAACTTGGCAAATTGTTAGCACGTCATTCACAATAACATAAGTTATCATGGTTTGTCCTTTAAGAAGTTTAGGAACAGCATTAACTTCTTTGCAGAGGTACCTATATCAGATACTAAACTTAACTACCCAGGCTCTTTAAACATGCATACAAAGTACACCTGTATTTATAAATGAGGAGGTATTAGACTAAACAGAGGTCTCAGCAGCAATGCCTGGAGATAGTAAAAACAAACTTGAATTCTTTGTTATGCAATAGGGAAAGTGGTTTGCATGGTGAACATGACTTCAGGAAGCTCTGAAATCCACACTTATCTCCTGAAGGTGAAACCGCCTTGTTCTCTTAGGTTCATTTGAAAACAGTAAAATTTCTTGTTGAACTACAAGCAAAAATGAGTTTCTTTATCGTCAATTTTATTTTCTTTTTACCAATATCAATTTCTTGAGCTCTTTCAAACCCCTGGGCTTACAGGTTTTATCAGCATTTTGAATGAATAGTGAACTAGAATAATACACCTCATTGGCATGGAATAATTTTTATTTTATATTGAGTAAGCATGATTCCTATTCATTTCTGAACGTTAAAATATCCAGCATAAAAGAGTTACAATCTTCACATGCATGCACTATTCTTGCAGGTTAATTCACATGCCCTGGAGACATTTGATTCTGTAAATCAACATTTCCTTTATCTCAAATATTTGTGCAAAACCAATTTCAAATCCTGTTTTCAGTTTATTTTCCTATGTTGCTAGTTCTCCTTTGGCGTAACTGTTAAGTTAGCATAAGCATGGCTGCACAAGTAACTTCTTGTAGTCTGATGTAATGAATATGCAAGAATCAATTAATGCAATAATTACATACCTAGGGTCAAAAATGAGGCATTTTTTCCTCAGGATTTGGATAAAAAAAATCAGCAAGAATTATATCTGACATTTCTAAATTCATTTTCATTTAGATGGCATTTAAGAGAAATTTATAGTAGAATGTGTAATGGACTTCCTGAAGTCTCATGCTAGTGCATTAGATGCTCTCTTAACAACATTCTAGTCCAGTCCTTGGCTTTGATTCTCCTGTAATATAAAAGTAACTGCATTTATGTCAGTCACTGAAATGTAGAAAAATATTTTCTGTGTTGCCAGCTACTACAAAGATATGTGACCATTTAAAGTATTCTAGTTTGTATAATGAAAGCTATAAAAAGTGTAAAAGGAAAGCAATAGAGTAAATATATAATGAAAAGGACATATTGCTTATAAAATATAATTTACATTATAAAAGAGCATTGAAGAGACAACACTGTGAAACTATTAGAATGAGTAATACAGCTTGAAATCTAAAGCTATTGCTACTGAGACATGTAAATAAAATTTGACCAAAGGAATTCTGGGATACTGCAGAGCCTCTAGAAACAGAAAGATATTGTATTTTCCACTCACTGCAGCTCTTTCAAGTGATATCTACCAGAGTTTTTTTAGATTGTATTTCTTGAAGTATTATATGTAAAAGCATACAGACTGAGCATATAGGTAGGTAATTTTGCTGTGGTCTTAATATGGTTCAGTACGATTTTAGAGATCAACAATAGAAATAGTATAAAAATGTGATTATTATGCACTTATACTTAAGAGCTATAATCAGGACAAACAAGGGACCTATATGCTTCCAACACAGTCATTTTCAAAAATATTATTAAGGCATGCTAAATACTGCATGTCAAATTAATATAATATATTTTTAGGATTATGTTGAGTGAGACAGTAGCTCTGATGAAGTCAGTTGCAGACTGCAGCAAAATTCTACTTCTTAGACTTTTCTGGGATACTTAAGAATCTGTGCGCAAAATGACTGAGATGTAGAGAGCTATATTTTTTATGCTGTGATGTGTTGCTGAGGAAGATGAAATCTTAGCTAGAGTTGAAGGCAATCAGGTTAGTCAGATGCAAACAGAAAAAAATGGGTGACATCAAAGCAACTTCAGTGCAGTGAGCTTAATGGAATATAACTCCATCAAACTGGTTTGGAGATTAGATAAAAAAACCTTGGACTGAGTATGTAATTAACTGAAGTCAGTAAAGAGATTTGACTTAGAGCCTCGCTTTGTTGAATGATAAAATTTCTTTAGTTGTAAATACAGGGAAATGGTAAATCTGACAAAGGAAAAATTTTGGTGAAGTAAATAAAAACCCGTAAGCTCAAGAAACATTATAGAAGGCTTGGAAAATATAAAGTTGAGGATTACTTGACTAAAGTAAGTACCTGAGTAAAGATCTGAGAGATAAAGTATATTGTGAAGTTGACATATCTGAAGCTTGAAAGCAGTTGTAAATATGTCTATACAAATGTGTTATTTGTATATCTAACAGATTTCCAGAACTGAAAAGTCTATTGGAGAGTACTTTCACAGTAGGAATTAAGAGACATATATTACATGTTCAGAAGGAAAAATTACCTATATATTATCAACCTAAAATTTTTCTGTGATATTTTCTATGAAGTAGTTAAAAAACCAAAACCAAAACCAAAAACAACAACAACAACAAAAAAACCAAACAAAAAAAAATGGTTTTCATGTAGACAAAATTATTAACAGTGATGTATTTTAATACTTGACTTTGTTTTCTATAATCAAAATGTCAACTATTTGGTTTGGAAATAAATGTGAAGGCTATCAATACACTATTAAATTGACCATACAAGTACCTAGGATTGTAACAGTTTGTTTGCTTGAACAGGCTTGACTTCTAACATAAATATCTTCACAGTAGGTCTTTAGGAGAGAAAGCAAACTAAATATTTTCAACTCACTTAACTTTGTCAAGCTTCTTTACTGCAAAGTTGATTGACTTACAGAGCTTATAACTCAATGTATTTCTTTTGTTGAACTTGGTATATCCCCTCTATTATTTGCTAATTCTCTCCGAGAAGGTGTCTCATTGTTATAAACATTTTTGCATATCTATTAGGCAAAATACAATCTTGATAATTTAGATTAGCCCTCGAAAAATAAAAATTGGGAATGTGTTTTTTCAGTGGCTGAATTTGGCCATGACAAGAAAGAGAGGAAGGTTGAATAAAAAATTACACTTCCACTTGAAGACCTCTAACTATTACTATTTTGAATAAATTTCAGAAAGTTTGTTACGGTGTAAATTGATGTGTATCTTAAAACAACTAGTGTAAATATTTTTACTGGTTAGATTTTGGTTTTCAGATTTTTTTCAGATTTATATGAAATAACAGCTTGTTTTTCAGATTTATATGCTAAGTCTTCTGTGAAGTTAATGTGGCAGATTAGTCTGCTTTCTCCTTTTTATTTAGGTCAAATTAAATTCCTTCAACATGTCACCTTTCCTTGCCATTTTTTATTGCTGTCTTCCTCTAACCTCCAGTTTAGTTTTGGGTTTTTTTCTGAAAATTCTGTTCAAATCGGGAAAAAACATTCAAGACTTGTCTCATCAACTATGACCATTATAGAACAATCTGTAACCTATATAATTCATTCATATGTACACATATATATGGAGAAGTGTGTGTGTAAACATAGTGTTTAATTAAAATCAGTTAAAATAAGTCAAGTAAACATCAAGTAAGTATTCTGGGGTTCTTTTTATTATAGTAAGTGTATCATTATCATATTACTAACACCCAAATACATCTTACTTAAAACTTTAAACATAATGTGATATTAAAAGGTCAACAATCATTACATTTTACATGTTTCCTATATTTACTACTATTCTTCTTAAAGAATTCACCAAAATTCACTGACTGTTCCTCTCTAGATAGATTTGATTTCCTCTAGTTCTATATTAGGCAAATTTATCTTTCCTATGACTTTCATAGGTGTCTTTAATTAGGAAATGCTTCCACTCACAACCATTCTGTTAGTCTGGTGGACTCTCCCTTTATGAAGCATTTCTCTGACAATGTTAGCACATGTAAGACCATTATGTGTCTAAATTCTTGGATCTGTATATCCCAGGAACTCATGGGAACATTTTCTGCCCTTTCAGACAAAGTTTAGACACAATATGAGACAATATTATTTTTAAAGTTAAAAAACCAAAATAATTTTTAAAAAGACCCACAACATTACTGTGGATATAAGTGTACATTTTTCATATGGATCCTGGCCATTCCACCTGGACCACTCTGAAAGTCCACTTTAATATTAAAGCTGAAAAGGTCTCTTCTATTTACATTTTCTGCTACTGATACAAATTTTCTGCTGGCATTTCTTTTGTGTCACATTCTGTTCTTGCATGACAGAAGTATGCTTTAGAGTCTATCTATAGAACAGTCAGGGAATTTTCTGCAGTCAGACTTTCTAGTAATTTCATTTGTCAAGTTCCTGAAAAACTGTGTGCTCAGGTCTAACATCAAGGGAAAAATTAACTTTTGTATGTATCTCAGGAGATTATGAGATAATGCTTCCTTCTCATATAAAAATTGTTAAATGGTGTCAAGACACTAAATTTTCAACCAGGAATCCAGACTTCCTGTAGAAAATACTATTGTTTTTAGTAACCTGACATATTTCCAGAAGACCATAAGAGACTCTAAGACCCTCAAAGGAAAAATGTTTGGTGGAATTGCAAGATCAATGAAATCAGATTTTTTTAAAATTATATAATTAGATAGTATCAGTGTTTCTCAAAGCTCAGAAGCACAGAAAAATAAATAGGAAAATATTTTGAAAGGAAATTTAATGTTCAGATACCTCATTTTCTGAAGCAGTTCTACTGTCTTGGGGAAATTGGTGCTCACTGTATTCCTTTTTAGGAAATATGCACACCGAAACAGTCATCAAACTTTAGTCAATATTAGTCTGTGATAAAAACCTCACCAAATAAATGACATAAAAAATAAGGGAAAAAAAATAAGGAAAGCATTAATTTTTTTTTCTTTTTTGCTGAGTGTTCAACATCATTAAACCCAGCATGCTTCTCATTGTTATCTTTATTCTTATTCTTATTAGTTTGAGAATAACATCAAGAGATTGCATTGAGAACAATTTTAATCTTTATTTTATAGCAAATCTCTCATTTCACTCTTTCAATATGGTTCCTAAGATGTCCCCTTGAGAAAATCTTTACACAGGTGTTTTGTACCAGCAGAGCTCTTCACTGGCCATACATCTCATTAAACAATGAGGAGAGAATGGCTGAAATATTTTTTAATATAGCTTTATGATTTTGTTTCAAACGTTTTCCCCATTATATAGAGAATAATATTTCTTCCCTTTCATCAAGAACAAACCCCAAAATATTAAGGTTTTCTTTCTGAGGCTGCTGAGTCCTGGGAATTTGTGTTTTGGGTTTGGTTAGGGGTTTTTTTTTGAGGGCGAAGGCTGGTTTTTTTTTTAGGGTTCTTCGTATGTTTTCTCCAGGATATTTTATATCGTGGCTATACCGGCTATTATTGAAATACTTAAGGCTATGTCACCAATTCCATTATAACCCTCTTATTTTCATAAATGTTTGATTCAGCTGTAAAATTTTACTTTGTGTATGAAATTGGAACAGGAGATTTCATCCTTAAAGGCTATTTGGTTTGGTTTTGTTTTGCTTTTATACTTAAGCTTAAAACCAGATAATTTGATTATTTTAGAAGTGGAATAGTCTTTCAAAATACAAAAGAAGCCGTTTATTGTATGTCCATATGTTTTGGTCTTATATCCTTGGGGAGTACATAGCTTATTCATCTATCACATAGCAAAAGCCACATGCTGATGTATCTACTAAGTACAAATAAATGCTGAGACACTCTCCTGTTTGAAACACCGCCTACTTAATTACTACTACAAATTGGATTTTTATTTACTTCAGACCATTTTAAATGTCATTCTCTTATTACTTTAAACTTGTTTGAAATCTGAATTGCCACTACTTTTGGCTTTTGATCATCTTAAACCCCTGCTATAAACAGAACCTTTTTTAATCAGCCTCTGCAGAAGTAAAGTTTGCATGCATATTTACTCTTATGTCCTTGGATAAACAGTTTTTGCCACTCACCTCATTGAGAGATTGTAAACTTTCAGATCTCTGTCTTTACAGAGACATAGGCTAAAAAAAATAATTTTAAAAAAAGTGACAAGGAACCATGTTTCAGAGCGTGGTGCTAGTAACACCAAGGCTGGGAGTTCAATCCCTGTATGGGACATTTACTTAACAGTTGGACTTGATGATCCCTGTGCATTGCTTCCAACTCAGAATATTCTGTAAATTTGTGACATTTTCAGCAAATTTCCTGAAATTGGCTTAATTACTTTTTTCTAAAATGTTAAATGTGGGGGGAGGTTGTTTGTTTCTTGGAAACGTGTGATGTAACTGCTCTGTTTTCTACAATCTGGACTCTCCCTTTAATCATTTAGTAACTAATTTTCAGACCATAGGGCATACAAAATTTGCAATTATATTTCAGAAGCCATGAACTATTTATAACTGAATCCTGACAGTCTCAACAATTATTAAATTGTTCTCTACTATGCAAATAGTGCATTATAAAAACTAAAAGACCTACAGATTGAACTCAGTGATACTCTGCAATATATTCAGTTTTTTGTAACTTTTATTTCTGAGGAAAAAACATACCTGAGGGATTCTAGAGATAAAAAAGTCTTGTGTCATATTGGAAGAACTTTCTCAAAACCATTAATAGGTAATCTTGGCTCTCTCCACACACATACAACATGCAATCTTTTCCAGTTATTAGAAATGCATTAATCTGCTGTCTCACGGTTGTCTATTTAGAATATTGCTCTTCCATCTGGAAAGTTACAATGTAGCTTTAGGAAAAAAATCACAATGCTTCTCATCTACATTTCAATCTGCTTAAAATCCTGTACTTTCCCTTAAAAATTTTACCTATTTTCTCACAAGTAAGGAAAAAACTAAGAGGATGGTTTTTCTGACCTCTGCTCACCAGAAACAGCCTTGCTGAGACACAAAATACCCAACAAAAAACCCCACACACAAACAAACAAAAACATCTGCCAAACAAACAATAAAACTCCAAAAACAAATTTTTAAAAACTCCAACCTAACCACCCCCCCCACACACACAAAAAAGCCACAAAACCCCCGGCCCTGGTGACTATTATTTCTCTTCCAAGTAACTGATAAGACCAACCACATGATACTACTGTGCTTTCAATTTCTACCCATGGCAGCAGAGATCCTAGGGACAGATTTTCACTCCAGAGATATTTTTTGAAGTAATGCCTCAATGGTTCCTTTTTATGTCCTGCTCCCTTTTTGTCCCATTTGGTATGGGGAAATAAAGTATTAATAAAGATCCTTCTCTAGTAAAAATTCAACCACAGTAGTTGTCTACTATTGCACATTTCATCCTGTCAAATTTGTTGTTCTTCACTGATTTTAATGATCGACTAAAGAGGAAAACAAGCAATTCCTTTGGTGCCTAACTGTATTCCAAAATCTTGTCCTTTGCATTTATCTGTTATTAGTAAAGGCCACAAGAATAAGGCCAACTATTTGTATCAAGAAGTGGCATTAATTCACAATTATAGAGACTAAATACATATGTGTCCACAAAGTCGTTACTAAGGGGAGAGATGGAGAAGAAATGGAGAGAGAACAGCAATTTCTTGAAACTTCAAGCGGGTTGCAGAAAAATACAAGCTGATCTCAGGGGTGCATCTTTCCAGTTCTGTGAGCTGATGTGTACAAAACACACATCATAATTCTGCCAACATTTTTACTGGTCCCTGTGGGAGACGCTGCCTTCAGCTCTGCATGGAAAGAGCATTCTCAGCAGAGGAAATGTGACTTGTTAGATGGCACTGTTAACACAGAGAAAACTCCCTCTGAAGTGTTCTGTACATGCATGGAGCGTGAGAAAAAAAGAAAAAAAAAAAAGATTGTGAATTATCTGTTTGTAATGGATTAGACATTGCTTGTTCTGAGATATTTCTATTTTTATATTTCTTCTTGCTGTAACCAAGCAAATCTTTAGCTGTCCTAATTAGCAGGAAGCTAAAATATCACTGTTAAATTTAGTGTAATACTGTATCATTGGCTAACACTTAAAATGCACCTCAAGGGATGTTTGTGCTATTGGGAAGAGGCTAAGAGAGGTGTGACAAGGCATAAGCATATGTGTATTCCATGAATTTCATCCAGAAATAAGAAATCCTGTCCAATTACATCCACTTTATTGAGACTGTAGAGCTGCTTTCCAACTGGATATTTGTGACCTGAACTCACTCAGTTCTCTTGATTTTGAAGTTTGCATGCTTTTTACTTGTTAGCTTGATTGCATTTCTAAGAAATTCCAGCTTTCAGTGTCACTGCTGTCATTCTCGTACCCCAATCAGTTCAATAGCTGTCTAGAACAGGTTCTGAAACTTTTTATTCTGAAATAATGTGCAAAAGACATGCTACCTTGTAAAATGTATTTAGTTCTAAAAAGCAGGCCAAATTAAATGGATTTGTAAAATGTGAGAGAAATATTTCAGACTTAGTGATACCAATCAAGAAGATTTGTACTGCTTAGATATAAAAGAGCATTGAAATTTGACGCATTGAAACTTCTAAAAATACTATTTCAATGCTATCTAAGACAAACTATTAATCAGATGCTGTAGAGAAACTGGAAAACTAGTTTTTTGTAAAAGGAGAAAATAACTTTTCTACAAATGTGATTTTTGCTAGTGCACGTTTCCCTGTACATGTGGCCTTTGCCTCTGACAGATGATGCAGAATTTTAAGAAATTTGAAGGATGAAGTTTCTGTGTGCATAGAGTGAGCGGTAGTGTTCAGGTAGTTGTTTGTGTTTATGAAACAAGTTTTCTCTTATTCTCTGGCAGAAATCCCCTGTAAGCAAGAACTTACAGGGAGCTATATTTAACGAGGTCCCCTTGTTCTGCTGAACTGCAATTAGAAGAGGAGACTGAGTATCTTTTTTCAGAGGATTTCTCAATTGCCTTGTGGGTTCCTGAATACTACTACTACCACTACTACTACTACTACAGCAACAACAAAATTAGATATAGGGAAATTTTTTCATCAAAAAGGTGGGAATGTTCAGGGAAATGGTTGAGCCACAATTCCTGGAGATATTTAAAAGATGTGTAGAAGTGGAGCTCAGGAACACGGTTTAATGGTGGACTTGGCACTGTGAGGTTAGGATGAGCTCAAAGACCGTAGAGGTCTTTTCCACCTCAGATCAGTTGATTCTATTCTATAGTTCTAAGATCAGTAGGAAGGACTTTTGCTTTTACAGTCACAAAAGTCTTTGAAAGCTTATCTTCCAATCCACTTTACAAAGAAAATAATAGTTCATAGGATGATTAAAACTGAGGCATTGTAAAATGTGTAACTGGTCAACAGAGTGCTTGAAAAGTATTAAAATGTATTTTTCTGATCAACAAGTGATCAAATCCTCCCTGCTATGTCAGAGAACATCATTAAAATGGGTGGTAAATTCTTAGTCAAGGAATTCCAGATTGTGAGCTGAGTAGCTCTGAAAAGTGTATTGTAAAATAAATCTTAAAAGCATATTGATATTTGGACTCAAGAAGTAAGACCTTTTTAGAAAACATCTGAAAATCTCATTGAGGTTGATTTACAATTGACATTTACTTTCAACCCCATTGATTTTTCATGGAAGTATTGACATCTCTTGGTAGACTTCCTAATCTCTCCTGTTCTGTGAGAAGTACTTTATTTCTCCATCATGAGTACTCATCATCAATAAAAAAATTTAGAATATATACCACAATAACTCAAAAGTTCCATGTACAAGCATTTGTTCCCCTATCTAAAAATAATTATGATGTTTAATAAAAAAAAAGCCTTAAAATGCATACAAATATAGTCTATGAAATATGTAACTCTATTAATTAATTTTTAGGTAAAGGAGACTGAAAAACAGAAAACAAAAATATATTCTTCTGGGTTTTCATTTCCTTTTTATATTTATCACAATTTTAATCTTTACAAGTAAATATTCTATAACTGCGGTATTTGTGATTACTGCTGGCTCTTTGTGGTGTAAGCCTATCACTCATGTAATTACATGGATTAAAAAATAGATTGTTCATGATTTCAGGCTCTAAAAATTCAATCCCCCTCCCACTACTATGTTTTATTTTATTTATATTATATTACATTAATTACTATCATATCATATCACTCTCATATATTTTATTATGTTATATTATATTAGAATTACATTATAATATATTTTAACACAAGAAAATCTCCATTAAATCTTCTTCTAATCCGTCTATATTTCCATATTACAACATGTTCCCTTAGCTGGCGTTTAGATGATTTCTTTTGGTTCAAAGCAAAGTCATATGGTTTTTAAAATATGTGATCCTACTTGCGCATCTTGGGCTTTGTGCTAAACTACTTAGGCCCTGCAGTTAAACTTTGTCTTTGTCTTTACCTCAGAGGCAGATGGCAACATTTTACTGACATCATGGACAGGATACTTCTGTGTTGTGGACTAAACAGTGCCTAGACTTGCACAAAATCTTCCTCTTGGAGGAAAGTTTACCTTTTTTCAGAGGAAAGGGGGGAGAAGGACACTAACTCTCAGAGAGAGAGACTGAATTTAAATGACTGAATTTAAAAATACGACCACCAAGGGCAACCCAAATGGGGACAGTCCCTTATCGATAAGATTAAAAAGCTATAAAACTTTTCCTCCTGGGTATGATTTGGGCACATAATAGGCATGACTCAAAAGTTGTGGCAGATCGAAATGCCATTCTAGGACACAACGAAAAACTAAAACATGTGAAAGGAAAGGCAGTTGTCTGTGCCATTCTGGGTGCATCTCTAGTAGCTGCGCAGGAAGAATGATTAGCTTCTCAGAAAAAGGAGCTTAAAACTATGCAATCTTGCCAAGATTTGGTAAAATCTTTCCGAGAACAACTGGGGAAAGAGCTCTCCCAGGTTGCTGCAGAACATAAAGCAACCAGAAGAGAAAGGGAAATAAATAAGTTACTCTATTTGACCCTACAAGAGTCATTGGAATACAGGAAACCCTCAGGAGAGAACTAGAAACTAAAGAATGGGAATCATGTACTAAAGATACAGGGAGCACTTGGAAGATTTCAAATATCAAGTCCCTGTACCCTCGTGAGAAGTTAGACAAATACAAAGTATATTACTTATGGAATGATGATGAAGTAAAACTGTGCCACTTCATTAAAACTGAAACTTCAGATATGTTAAGGGCGGAGCTCAGCAAACTACAACACACGCAGCCCCTTATACAGGTGAAGCCCTAGCTCAAATAGAGAAGAAGTACAGTAGAAACTAGACAGAAATGGAATATATTTAGAATGTATATTTGTATATTTATATATTTTAAAATACATTTTTGTATTTAAATATATTTATTTCTTACTGGGGGAGATTGGATCTTGTTGAGTGAAGCAGAAGCAAGGGGATGTTGGGGATCGAAGTCTTCCCAACCACAGGTGATAACCAAGAGCCGTGATCCTAACCCAGAGGGCAGCATACTGGTCAGGAGGCTTGGATCCTATGGAGAGGAGAGAACACCATATGCCTAAAAGCCCCACAATTGGTCATATACTGAAAAGTGTGCAAAAAGGTGGCATGTTTCCAGTCAATACATATGCAATTATGGGACTCCAGGTAACTCTCCTATGGAAATGGAAGCTGATCATCTTCAATTTCCATTTTTAAACCAGGATTTGCCTAACACACTGAAAATTCAGGCCAAACATTTACCTGAATGAATAAAGCCATCTCCCAGACCCCACAACTGGAATGCACATGCCTTGACTCATCTAGAAGGAGCCTGTAGCATTGTGAAACCTTAGCTCCCACAGCCCCCTGCAGCCCTACTCCTCAGTCCCCCATTGGTCATCTGTAATCCCTCCTCTGTTCCATTCCCATTGGCTGTTTCCCTGTTGACCCCTCCCATATTACCTTTCCCTATTGGATTATGCCCTGCACTCTGCCTCCCTATGTCCCAGTATAAAAATGCATGTAATGCCTGGTTCGGGGTCTTGCTGCATTCCCCATTTTCAGAAGATTAAACCTCCTGGAACCCAAGCAGCAGGCCGGCTCTCCCCTTTGTCTCTGCTGGCGTGCCTCACCACCAGCCTGGGGGGAGCCCCTTTGAGTAGGGAAGCTGTATTCTCGACCACTTTCGTGTGTTTTCCTGCTGTGGCCAGGGCATAGCACGAGACCCCGGACTCCCTTCATCCAGGCTCGCGCGCCTCCTCCCAGGCAGCCGACCTGGCAGAACTGCTGACGGCATCCCGGTAGCATGGCCGTGCAGCCACAGTAGCCCAGACTGAGCTACAACTGGGAATTCCTAATAACAGCAATCGAACTACCAAACCATGGACTAATGGTAGGAGAGTAAGGGAGGTCTGGAGACCTCCAAAACACCACTCATTCAGTGTCATTTCACTCTAGTTCACCCGAAGGGATTTATTAAGAGGAACCTCAGTTGCCCTCCCTCAAGAGCAACACACCTGGTCCTCAAATAAGAACCTTATAATCTGGATGAGAAATAAATAAATAATTTTTTAAAAACCCCAACCCATTGAGAAAACAACCAAAAAGCTGATTTGCACCATCCTGTATATCCTTCCTATGAAATACTTATCCCCTTTCCATCAATCCACAGAAACAATCACCCAACTGAGGGAGGGTGCTGGAGGACAACCAACTCCCAACACTTCAGTGAGCAGTCTGAGCCACCTTTCATACAGATCACTTGTACTTTAAACCTGGCCTGGTTCCACTGCTGCCAAAGAAGGTTTTACTGTTGCAACAAATGGTGGAGGACTAGAGTGGTCAAAACCCCAAACATTAAATTCTGAGTAATGACCAAATTTGTGAAGACTGGCATCTGTTTGTAATTAGTAAAGAGCAGACTTTGAAAAATAAATGAATCCTTAGGTATAGTTCTTCAGTTTCTAGATGGAAGTGAGATACGCTTAGGCTGATTTTGAACTCTTTTTGGAAAGGCTTCATAAACATAGCTCATAATACAAACATATTAGTTTGTTTGGCCAGGAGACAAGCTGTCTGTGCAATGAAATTAAATAAAGGCATTAAGAACATTTTCATCAGGTAAATTAGTAGGTAGATTTGTAATAAACTTTGTCAAGAATGCATGTCTAATTGGATGTAATAGCTATTAAAAAAAAGTTATGTCCATACATCGATGCTGAAAGAAATACTCAGCTCTTAGATACACAATTTCTGTATCAGTGTTTTTATGTTTTCGTGTTTTTCCACTCCCCTCTTGACTAAAGCACCTGGGACTTCAGAATTTGAAAAACATCTCGTCCATGGTTTCAGACAATAGGGGTGGAGCACCAGTCTGCCAGAACTATGTCTTTAGCTTTGAAGATTGATATAATAAAAACAACGAGAACTGAAGGGAAAAAACATTTCTCCTTTCTTGAGCAGTGACTGTAGTATGTCAGGATAAGAATAAGGTTATCTTCTTTCCACACTACCAGCTGCAACATGATGTAAATATGCTTTAAATTATGAAGGAGAGTATCTCTTCTCTCATGATGTTTCTGCCTCTATCACAGAGTTAAAGCATCAAGTAAACGTAATATCAAGCACAGATTATTAACAGAATTCTTTTCAGTTTTGGTGGTGAAACATGCGAAGAGATGCTTGTCAAGACTGAAAAGGAAACTCTTTAGGAAAATACTTTTTTCGGTTTACACAGTGAAGAATTCTTCCCAAATTCTGGTAGATTACTAGTCAGTGCTGGCATGTTCTACATTTATATTAGACGCTAAAATGCCATTGAAAAACAGTCATATTATTACAATGACTCTTATATTGTGAAAGTCAGATTCGTAAAACAATATGATTTCATGTGAAAGCAACTTGACAACAAATGTCCCTAAATACAAACTGCTTAAAGGTGGTTATTTCAGGTTTACATAAAACACAAAAAAGAAACAAATCATCTATTTCTTGAAAGGAAGCTATATTTGCAAATAGATCTAATCTTTAATGAAAATCTGAATATTATCAGCTAGCTTTTCCAGCTGACAGGTTTTAGTTTGTTAACTCCCAAACAGCTCAGAACCATAACAGATTCTCCTTTTTCTATACAATGGAAGTCACCTACACAAATAACCACTGAAGTAGTAAAATAGTGGCAGGAAAACCTTAAATGACTGTATCAAATTCTGTGGGTGTTATAGTGATATAATTTACCGAGTATTCATAAATACTAAATTATGCTTCCTCCTACTTCACTTTCAGGCAGGAGGAGTCATAAACCGGTAAAGGCATTTTCTCTAAGAGAGCAAAAATGATAAGAGCCCATTTTTGAAGAAAATAATGGTGGTTTTCTCTTTCCAAAATAAGAATTTTACAAGCTCAGATGGGTAGGCAATGTTGCATGTATTATTTTTCATCTTCTGGAATGGTTATCGGAAAAGTATTATTGGCAGTATAGTGATTTTTACTGCAACCACAGCAAAAAAAAAAAGTATATTGACGCTGACGGGTTGCCCACACCTGACTGGCGTCTTGCTGGAGACATCCCCAGGAAATTCTCCAGGCTGCAACCAGCAGGGCGACATTGCCGTCGAATATCTGAGGGCTCGCTGTCAGGTGGAATAGTGGCATCAGTGGAGGAACGAGAGAGGGGTCTTTGTATGGGTTCCAGCAGGTTTATTCTGATGGAGCGTCCAGGGACAAACACAGGGAACAATCCAGGGTACAGGGGTTTTATACAGGGACAAAAAGGGGCGGAGCAAAGAGGAACAACCAATAGGGAAAGAGAACTTGGGAGGAGCCAACAGGGAGATGACCAATGGGAATAGCTTAGGGGAGAGGAACACAGGGAACAACCAATGGGNGTCTTGCTGGAGACATCCCCAGGAAATTCTCCAGGCTGCAACCAGCAGGGCGACATTGCCGTCGAATATCTGAGGGCTCGCTGTCAGGTGGAATAGTGGCATCAGTGGAGGAACGAGAGAGGGGTCTTTGTATGGGTTCCAGCAGGTTTATTCTGATGGAGCGTCCAGGGACAAACACAGGGAACAATCCAGGGTACAGGGGTTTTATACAGGGACAAAAAGGGGCGGAGCAAAGAGGAACAACCAATAGGGAAAGAGAACTTGGGAGGAGCCAACAGGGAGATGACCAATGGGAATAGCTTAGGGGAGAGGAACACAGGGAACAACCAATGGGGCATCGAGGAAGAAAGAACGTTCTGGAAATATACATATTCAACAAGGGGAAATACAGAAACATGGTGACATACATAAAACTGGGTGTAAAGTACTTCAACCAATAGAACATGTAAAATAAGGACATGTAAATATAACATGTAACATGTAAATAGAACATGTAAAATAAGGACAATAGAATATATGGGAACTCACCATAACAAAAATCTAGGGATCAGACTGCAGTACCTCTGGTGCCTGTCCACCACTCATCTGAGGTGTCATCCAGTGTGGTTTCAGCCACGTGCACCGCAACAGTATATATTTTAAATGAAGCTCAATAAAAGTTTAGTTGAAGAAGAGAAGCAAGCTTGAGAAACATAATTACATTGCAAGTTTGGTAACGAGGATCTTTTGAACAGGACAGGCTTCCCTAAATATCCATCTGCATCCTAAAAAACCTTAATACCTCATAAATACAACCTCAGTAGTAAGTCTCTCTCAGTGCAAAGAAGAAATTAAGATTTGTAGGAGAAGATTTTTTTCAGAAACGGGTAACTTTGCTTCATCCAAATTAGTTATATGCGACGCGGTCAGGGTTGCCCTCGCCTGACCAGCGTCCTGCTGGAGATGTCCCTGGCACTATCAGCCAGTCTGCTGCCAGCTCATGGACTTTCCGGTTGTGCTTAATAGGGATCTCCTTCCCAGTGGCTAAAGGCGTCAGTGGAGGCAAAGGACGAGGGAGGGGTCTGCTGCATGGCTTCCAAGGGTTTATTCCTTGAAGGGTCCAGGGGCTGGAGACCAAGGAAGGGGGAGGGATCCAGGGTTCTTATACAGGGGAGAAAGTGGGCGGAGGAAAGTGGAACAGCCAATAGGGAAAGGGAACATGGGAGGAGTCAACAGGGGAACAACCAATGGGGATAACTGAGAGGAGGGATTTACAGAAACAACTAACGGGGTATCAGGGAAGGGAGAACATTCTGGAACATAATGCATATGGAACAGGGGAAATACATAAACATAGGCTTATACATAAAACTAGGAGGGGAATATGCAAACCAATGAACTAACACAATGTAAATCTGGACTGCAAAGGGCTGTGGGAACTCGCCCTAACTGGAAGGTGGACTTCAGGGGGTTGCGGTCCACAACAGCTACGTATATAGGGATCAACAACCAAAATTTAGATCCAAACTATGCAGGAGCTCATATTTTTGCTGACAAAATTCCCCATGATGTAAAAGACTGTTTCTGGGCTGCTCAAAATTATTCATCCTTTGACAGGTGTTCCCTGTTTTGATCGAGTACTTGGAACCTGTCCATCCTTTTGGTGCATAACAGTGCAGGAGAAGCTCACTGTCTCTTAGAATAAATACTGGGCTGCAGAATTGGTGAAAACATTTTGCATAACTGTGTAATGACCTGAAGTATGTTGGCTTTTTATGTTATTTCAATTTATGTAATGCATTTATTTGAGCAAAGAGTGGAATAGGTCCTATTCCTCTGGAACTGTCATCATTGCTGAAAACAGTTACATTCTCTCTCTCCTTCTCTCCTTCCAGGCTATTGGTACAGAGTATCCCCTGAAACACAGAGATCAATACAAGAGTCCTTTATTAGGGATATATTAAGAAACAAAAAAAAAAGTCAGCGTGCTGACCTTTGTGTCACCTTATGAGATGTCAAACCTCTTCAGTCTCTCCTACAAGAGATTATAAGACTTCCTCCATAATTCCTTTTTTCATAACTCTGGTTATTGTGACTCACTGTAGTCTGCATTTAGAGTGCTGTGGTAAAACAACCATGGCATATGATAGTTTCAGAAACAAGAGACAAAGACTTCTAATATATACCCCTCAGCACCTGCCTGGTGCCATAAGTGCCTTATGCCCTCTGACTGTTTTATCTTTACAGGAAGCCTAAGTCAGAGCCAGAGCTTTGAAAAGGCAGAGGACTGACTTTTGCCTTGCTCCTTTTTATCTCCTCCTCACTCCTTAGTCTGAGTTTAGCACACATATCAGTGAGTTGCAAGCCAATCAAAAGCATTATTGATTCTGGAATGTATGTACTGGGTTGGGTGCCTGTGATCAAGATAAATTGTTAACCTTTTTCAGCAAGGTGCTCTAATCCAAAGAGCGACAAGAGCTTGCAGCAAGTGGCTGCTCCAAGGCACAGCTACTGAAATAAAGAAGTATCTCTCAGAGTAATCATCCAGCAGGAACTGGAGACAAGTGCTAGGTATATGTGGTTCCTGAGTGGTGGCAAGGAGAACCTTTAAATCACAGCTGGGCCTAGAATCAGAAAAGGTTATTGGAGGAAGGAAAGGCAGGGTCTTAGGGTTAATGATTAATTTCAAGAACAAAGTCTCTGTCAGTAAATGTAATTTGAAAAGTGATCCTTTTCCTAGAGGAAAATTTTTCTGTTTGCTTTCTCCACACCTCTATAAGAGTAGAAAAATTATTCTTAAAAAAAAAAAAATGAAAATGTGACGGAGTTCAGAACTTTAATCTCTTGAAAAGTGTGAAAAGAACAAGTTTGAACTGGAATGAGTAAACTGGTGCTGAGTACTTAAAAAATGGTAGGGTACAGATTTGAAAGTTACTTAGGGAATTAGGACAGAGCACTTAAGAGACTTTTATAGTGCAACAGAAGATACTGGAATGATACTCTACTTTTTTTTTCAGGCCTAATAGCAGTGTGGAGGTACAGCATTACTCTACCTGCTGACACAGAAGTGAGTGGTCTAAATAGCCTGAATATAGCCAGACATGTAGGGGAGGAAGGAACTGGATAAGCAGAGGGCTATAAACTTATACAAGTCAACCTGCATGAGCTCCACTGAGTCACATTAGTAGGGCTCCATCAATAAATATTACAGAAGGCACAAATTTCTCTCCCTCATCACCAGGACAATCAATTCAGGCAAACTATGAAATATTTAGATCCTATCTCTATTTTTCTCCTAAATTGGCTTTTGAATCTAACTCTGACCATTCAGGGAATTGTTTTCTCTTAGCATTTTCTTCTAAAGATATGTTATCCCTTCAGGATACTTGGTCTTTATATATTTGTCCCTTTTTGGTAGCTATAGCAGGAACAATTCCTGTCCTGTTGTAGGACTGATTCTACTGATACCATCTCTAATTTGACTCCAAAAAAAACCAAGAACTGGACCTATTTCTTGTTTATGGGACCAGGGAAAATTCAGTATCCTGGTAACACAGATATTTATTTTGTCTCTTCCTACTGAAACATCTGAAATCTTTTTCAGAAGCTCTGCCAGGCTGCTGAAATGTCATCAAAATGTATGCCAGATGGTCACATTCTCAAGAGGATTTCCCCTAACATGCCTACCTCAGGGAGACAGGACCCTAACATCCTGCACTTCACAGTCAGAAAGGATTTGGATATGGGGTTCTAAATATCAACATCTGTCCCTAACATGAGTTCTATCCTTGAAAGTACTAAATAAGTACTAAAGACTAAATGTCTTATCCAGGCCTTGTAGATGTGAGTGAAAAAAATGAATCATACAGAAATAACTGAAGAGGGTAGAGGTTAAGTAATAATGTTTCTGGATAGAAAATATTAAAACCCAAATCTAGACACAATTGAACGTTGACAAAAAATATGGATTTATGTTTCTAGTCTAGAAATCTGTTCGGGTTTTTTTTTACTATTTCATTAATTTTATACAGAATTATGGTGTTCTGAGAGTATGAATGCTGTAATTTGGGAGAAACTGGTTATATTGAACTTAGTGTAATGTGAGATTCTAAATTAATAGAACTATTCAATGACTAGCTGAGGCACCTATGTGAACAAAATGTCCCGATTATGCATTGCAGTCTTCCCACAGAGTTATGTCGTTTCCCATGTCACATGTGTAATGTATTTCAAGATTATATTTCATAGTATCAGTGGCTAACTATGTGAGATCAGTATATCTGAAACTGTGTGGCAAAAAAGCAGCAGAATATTTAATTAGCATAATCTGCATGTATGCTGGTTAATAATGCCAAGTATTGAGTATTGATTCTGCAGTGAAAAAAACTCCACAATTTGTAATCATATCTTGCCCCTGAGGCCAGCTGTGAATTGAATTATAACACATTTCTTCTCTTGAGATGTTTCTCTGTTGGCTGTTTTCTTGGTTTGGAGACAAGTTTAGGAGAAAGCTCTGGAATGAGTGTTTTTTTCTAAAAAAGGGCTCCAACAATCCTTTTCTGCCAATGAGAGGTTAACACTAGTGGATGAAAGTGAANGACAGAGCAGCCCCTCTGGTCCCCACCGTCCTTGGCCAATTCTTTTCCTGTCGATTTGTCCTCTCTGATCTCGGACCAAAACCAAACCGAGCAGTTCACGACAAAACAAAGGCCTCTGAAAGATTGCTGCCACAGTCTCCAAGGCCAGGGAAAGGAAAAAAGACTTCTTGCTTAAGCTAGCAGAAACCAAGCAATCTAAACAACAAAGAGAGCCCAGTCCGCACGGCATCACGGACACCTGGGGAGTGAGGCTTTGAAAAAGCCTGCGTAAGAGCCCCAAGGCTCCCCCCTCCCTTGGGCCCACCTTAAAGCTCCAGCAACCATTTCTGGGCATAGAGCAGATGATCAGAGAATGATGCTCAGAGAAGCAGCATAAAATCACCCCAAGACAGCAGTTTTAGTCTTGATCTGGTCATTATGCTCCTTACCAAAGGCACAACACTACCAGCTATTTTCCTATTGATGCACTATGGAATAAGAAAATACAGTGGCAGGGATTTAAACCCTCTAGTCCCTGTGGAGATAAGAGGGAGCAGGGAGCACCTGAACCACTGTATTTCAAAAGCTTTATTTTCTTTCCTACTACTTTTTAATCTTTAAGAAGTAGGTATGTAACACCTTGCCTTGCTCTGCTCTGGCCAGGAAATCTCAGGGAAGGTTTTAAGCACACACCACAGTTTTTAGTTATTCCCAGAAGGTGAAATAATCCTGGGAGAGGATTATCAGTTCAAAAGAAAATTTAGTATAGACAAATTGAGGTTATTCTGCTGGATCTGAATCTAAAAAAAAGACCAGAAAAGTTCAGAGGATATCACTACATAGGTAATTCCTGTCTGTACTCTGAAGACAGATAAGTAGTAGAAATGTCTCAAACTATTTTTATTGGAAGAGGCTCTGTGTTAATTTCACTAGTGGTTCGTACATGATCTCAGCTAATTTATCATTCAACTGCTCATCCCTGAGCTACTAAAAATGATTGTGAACAAGAGAAAGATCACTCGGACTAGTGTTGTCATTTGTGCTGCTTTCCTTCATTTCATCCTTCAATTCTAGTTTAAGTCTAAGCATTGCAGGAAAAAAAAAAAATCACAGACACTAGAAATGATACTAGAATTGGTGTATTTGCAAATGGGACCAGGAAAACCTGTAACCTCTTAAGTCAGGTTACCAGGACTCAAATATAGCATATATGTATTCAAATACAATGGGTTCAACCAAGAACAATAATCAAGATAGGCTTAGAAAGAACTAATTAAATTCCTTTTTCCAAATATTTTGGAAACTAAAGAACACAAAGATGTCAACTGCATAGACTTCAATGAAATTTAGCAACACTTTTCTTATTTCTCTCATAAATAAATATATTGAAAAGGGTTACTACAGCTGCCTTATATATGGTTTTATAATAATGAAGAAAAGAGTGCTATCTTGTACAATATAAAGAACATTGGAAAGGGTCATGGATTAGAGTCAAAACAAAAAATCTCTGCCTAGAAAAATAAACTGACACACAATTACTTGATTGAAAATTGTCAGAAATATGAGCAACTCTTGTCTTAATTTAAAAAAAGGATTGTTTATTACAAGACAAATAATTTGGAAAAATAACAGCATCTGAATTTTTAATTTAAAACA
>VWZW01007470.1:151829-188688 GCA_013397115.1 Edolisoma coerulescens
CAGCTGCAGGGAAATGGGATCCTCAGCTTGGATGCCAGGAGGAAGAAGGGGTGGAGCCCTCGGAAGGCTACTTTTATACCCTCTTGGCCCTTCCCAGAATTCCCCACGGTCCTGCTCCCATGGCACAAGGTGATTGGTGAACTTCAAGGTACATCACAAGTTCCTTTCACCAATGGAACATTTGCTGGGGAGGGACACTGGTTCACAAAGAAGAGGTATTTAACCCTTTAACTACCTTAATAACTTTAATACTATTAACTTGGTCCTAAGATGATTTTTAAATGCAAAACCCAAAAACCTAATTTCATATATGACAAAAATAATTCTGTTACAGAAAGTGCTATTTAAATATTGCCTCTTGCTGTTATTTCTATTGAAGACCTGAGAAGGAGATGAAAGTGCAAGTTAAAATCCTATGATTAAACCGAAACCATGGAAAATAAAATGATGTTTGGTGTACCAAAGCAATTTTATGTATAGTTGAAACACAAAGTTTCTAAGTTGGAGAGTGAGGGGAAACTATAACAAAGAGCAGTTTTGCAGTGCATGCCAGTAATATAGTTTAAGTAAAACACACATAAAACTAGTATAGTTAAGGAGTCTCCATGGGACAGTTTTTTACTTAACAGAGGCACATGACAGAAGTTCTGATGGAAAAGCAACTACTGGCAGTTAATATTGATTAGTTTTAGCATGCAGTCTTGACTATCCACATAGTAAGATATTGTACACTAAGTGAAAAAGAGCAGTCCTTCCTTTTCTTTCAGTTTACTATTTCATTGACTTTCTTAAAATACTGACATGAAAAAGAGCCAAAGCTAACTTAATGACACTGTAAAAGCAAGAAATGTATGAACTATAGTCATGTAGCTACATCAAATTAACTTTCTTTTGGAGTTGTTAGAATCATAGAATCATAGAATAACCTGAGTTGGAAGGGACGCACAAGGATCATCACAGTCCAACTCCTTGTCCTGCACAGAACATCCTAAGAATCCCACCACGTGCCTGAGTACATTGTGCAAACACTTGAACTCTGTCAGGCCTGGTGCTGTGACCATTTCCCTGGGGAGCCTGTTCCAGTGCCCAAACACCCTCTGGGTGGAAAACCTTTTCTAATATACAGCCGAAACCTCCCCTGACATAACTTCCAGACATTCCCTCGGGTCCTGTCGCTGGGCACCACAGAAAGGAGATCAGTGTCTGTCCATCCTCTTCCCCTCACAATAAAGGTGCAGACTGTGATGAGGTCTCCCCTCAGTCTCCCCTTCTCCCTGCTGGACAGACCAAGTGACCTCAGCCTCTCCTTGTACGACTTCCCCTCCAGACCTTTCCCAGTCTTCACTGCCCTTCTCTGGATGCTCTCTTTTAGCTTTTCATTCTTATATTACGGCATGCAAAACTGCCCCCAGCACTCAAGATGGGGCCACCCCAGTACAGACCAGAGCAGGACAATCCCCTCCCCTGCCCAGCTGGTGGTGCTGTGCCTGATGCACCCCAGGACACTCTTGGCTCTCCTGGCTGCCAGGGCACTGCTGAATCAGATTCAACTTGCCGTCGACCAGGATCCCNGGATCCCCAGGTCCCTTTCCACAGTGCTGCTCTCCAGGCTCTCATTACCCAGTCTTTGCAGACATCCAGGGCTGCCCTGTCCCAGGCGCAGAATCCAGCACTCATCTTTGTTAAAATCTATACAGGTGGTGATTGCCCAGTCTTCTGAATTTTTGAGATCTCCCTGCAGATCCTCTTTGCCTGCAATGGTGTCAACAGCTCCTGCCAATTTAGTATTCTTATATACCTGCTATTGATCTAGTATATAACTATCATTAGTGAGTCCTGCATCCAAGTTGTTTTTGGATATGTTGAAAAGCACAAGGCTGAGGATGGAGCCCTGTGGAGCCCCACTGATGACCAGTCACCAACGTGATGTCATTCCATTTGCTACAACTGTATTGTCCCGAAACTGTCAGCACGTTGTTCACCCATGAGACTATGGATTAATCTAGCTGTGTACTGGACATTTTTTCCAGAACCACAATATGATTTACCTGATTCTTTTTCTTCATTATGGGTAAATATAATTTAAACTTTTCTTTCTTTAAGTTGGGATGCAAAATACTATGGAAAATCTCTTACTGAAAGTCACTGTCATTCAGAATTTATCTTTTTTCATAGATATGTCCTTCCTAAAGAAGCACTTTGGAACAGGTGGCTTCTAGGCACACCAATTTTTTTATTCACACAGGGACTTAACAGACAGACTAAAAAAAAAAAAAATTTTCTCAGAGTGGGTCAGTGCCTGTCAATATTCAAAGCTGGTGTAAGAAGAACAGTAGTGTTTCAGCTGAGCTGTGATGTAGGGTTCAGCACAAACTACACACGGACTCTGAAATCCAGTGCCAGGTTTCTTACCTTTATTTCTAATTCTTTGGCTTTGAGCATGCCTTTAGGAAACCCTCTGTATATGAGTATTACTGCACTTACCCTTTTCTTTCCCCTGAGATTTGCGATCTACATGTACAAAGTTAACATAAATAGATGTGTATTTATCATCCTGGATTTTTTAAAAACATGTTCCAAAAACACGTGGAAGAAGGGACCTAGAATCCTATTATTGGTATGCACAAACCCAAAAATTTGCCCTGTCTTGAGTACAAAAGAGATGATTGGACAAAATTTCCTCTCCATTCAGTTAAATAGACCCAGTTGTGTGCTTCATACTCACTTATTCCGTAAGTACTCACATTGCCTATGTACAAATGAAATAATTAATGAATGAAATATTGAGTACATTTTCAAGAAACACTGCCTTCTCTAGGCTGTCTTGCCCACTTGACTTTCTTTATAGTTTTTTTTTTTTTGTTTGCTATTTTTATTTTTAATACATGGGGGGATGACAAAATATTCTGCCAGCTTTGGATTTCTTACTTGAATGTACCTGTTGCAACTACTGTCTTTCATAATTTTTTTTTTCATTTAAATAATTAGATAAATTAGTTAGATTAGTGGATTATAGTTAATCTTACATGACTTTTTTTGTTACCCTGTTTTGGTGGAATACTGTTCTATGTCTAGATTAGGACTGGAAATTAAGTGGTGTCAATTGGTTTTTTTGGGGGGAGGTTGGTTTTGAGGTGTGGGATATTTTTGTGATAGTATAAGGAAGTAAGTATTTAATTTATTGACACCCGTCGTGAAAACAAGTTAAAGTGCAAAGATGCAGCACTAATAAAGATGACTTTTTCAAACTTATTTTAACCACTTTAGTCATAAACACTTTTTCTAAGATGTGTTGTGACAGTCTTGTTTTACATCTATCTTGCACATTTTTAAATTGCGCTAATTTGGTACTTACTGTCTAAATAAATATTATTGAAATATAAAGGTATATTGAGGGATGAAAATTAAACTTTCTCTTCCAGTTACAGGGGAAGATTAAAGTAATAGTGTACCTTATAAACCTTCCACTAACTTGCAGAACTTACTTTAAAATGGGTTTGTTTTGGGGAGGGGGGGTTGGGTTGGTTTTTGTTTTTTTTTTGGTTGGTTGGTTGGTTTTTTGGGGGGGTTGTTTGGTTGGTTGGTTGGTTGGTTTCATTTGGGTTTTTTGTTTTGTTTTGCTTTAAACAGAGGTGTAATTCCTCAATTCTAAATTCTAAATCAAGGCAAAATTTTTAAGTTACTTCCTCTTGAAAAGTTCTGTTGGTACACTTAATCAGTCAATAGGCCTTCTAGTGTGCTTTTAACTACTTTATAAATTGACTTGAGAATAGTGATGGGTGTTTAGATAGTCTAGTAAATATAAGCATTTTGAGTTCTCCCACTGTTTTTAATACACAGTAAATCAGTGGTTGTTTTAGTACATTGCTTATATACAGTGTCTTTCAAAGTGTTATTTTCATCTTTCCATATTATATTGAAAAGAAAATACAAATTTCTCCAAGAGAAGAATCACCAATGACTTCCAGTGGGATATATTCTAATCTTGCTGCAGCAATGCAAAATTTACAACTTATAGTCAAGAAGAGGAAAACCCACAGAAAACAGGTTTATTCTAAATCATTTGCATGATGTTTCAATGTCCAATTGACTTTAGAATGTTATGCCCAATAGGAATTAAAGCCTATAAGCTATGTGAAATATGGAGACATTTTAAAAAAAGACTTACTTTTATATTTAGTGAACCTGCTATGGTTGGTTAGCAAGAAGCTGTTCAACAAGATATCTCTAGTAACCTGTTTTAAATTGGAAATCTTTTTCTTCTAATTTCTCACATTATTTCGTTTAGTTAAAGTGTTTCACAGGATTAACAGCATACTTTGTGTGTAAAAGCTGAACTAGCATCACAATACATTTCAGACATCTGGGCTCCAGAAGTCTGAGTGCTCATTCAAAAGAAAAGAATATTCAGGTAACTGTTTTCTTTCTTGAATTCTGTTCCTAAAAAATTTTTTTCCAACACCCATAGTAGAAACCTATCTTCTTAATACTGTACACAAGGCAAGGCAATTTGTCTATCAGGATAATTCTTTTTTCTATGAAGTACGACCATAAGTTTTTATTTCTGAAGACCATTAGCAATGATATATTTGAGGCTCTGAGCAAAATTTTGGAATCTGACTAAAATGTCTTTGCTTGTAGTATTTGATATTCATTTATTAGCAGTTCTTATACTAAGCAAAGAGAGCAAGTAGTAGAAGGAAAAATAGAATTGGATTTAGGCATGTACTTTTCAAAAAAAATCATTGTATGCAAAGTCTTTATACCACAGCTTTTTCTAGTTTGGTCTTCTCTTTCCTCTCGTCCTGCATAAGACCTCGATTTTCCCATGTACTGGGTGTTTGCATAGCCTGTGTTAAAAAACCAGTATTTAAAGGTTGAAGAGATGCTGGTTTGCTCCTTTTAAAAAATTTTTTCTTTTGACCTTTTCTTTTTTGTTCTCTGGTTTCTGCAAGTACCAGAAAAAGAATATTGAACTATCAGAAGGAAAATCAATTAAGGTTGGCCAAACACTTTACATTTCCATTATGAATATTCATGTGAATACAAAATAAAATATACTTAGGATGTGACTGTGTATCTTTTGTCTTCAGTTTTTGTGACTGTTCTAGCAAATGAGTTGCTGGAAACAAACAGATACAGACAGCATACATTATAATGTTTCTGTTCAAATATTTTCTGTGAGAAAATTAGAGTTTAGGTTGGCAACACGTGGTCACATTCAAACCATGACTTTAGAGTAACTTATACTGAAAATAGTTGACATCAAGATAAGTTTTATGATGCAATCTTTTTCCGCCTTCATTTTCAAAAAGAGAAGCAATTTGGGAAAAATTAAGTCTGAGACTTATACACTGAACTATTCCTTAAATAAGATTGAAATCAAGTGTTCAATTGATCCAGAATGAAACCTGTCCAATTACCTATCTATTCAACTGTTTCTTGCTTTACTCTAAATAAAATGCTTTAGACACACACTAAGATGACACTGTGTTCAGAAAATATGTGCTAAGCTTTGGGATAAGACATTTCTTCACAAAAATGCAGGCCCCCAAAAAGCCTGAGATGTTTTGCGGCATGTCATAAAGGTTAAGTAAGAGGAGGCAAAGGCCTGTCGTTGTGGAATTCATCAGACTGAGCAAAAGCATCCTGTGCTGGTCACTGGGCTGCATCAGGATATATTTTACGTCCCAAAAGATGTCCTTGTTGACCTCCTGAAAGTGTAACCTCAGACTACAAAGCCACTGGATAAATGCTGCAGCAGATTCTGGATACAAACAAAATGCCAGTGTCAAATGCAAACTCATTCCTGTGATGTGTGATGTCACATCATGATGTTCATCTTCTGGTAAATTATGTTGTTAGAGATGAAATAATATCAGAATTATAAATTAATACAGAAATTAAAAATTTCTAGTAATTTTGAAAACCTCTGGTGACAAAAATGCTTAGTATAAACCTTAGACCTATAGAGAATCCTTCACAAGAAAGGTAAGTAATTTTTCACTATGAGTTGCTTTTTTAGAATCGTGGATATTTGAACTAATGTTGTGGATTGTTCCTGACATTTAAATTTATGAGAGGTTCATAAATTGAAGTGTGGGGTTTTTTCTTCAGACAGCTTTTGCCCTGTTATTTCTTTTTCCCTCAGGGATAGTACATACATTTTTTATTCAATAGCCTGACACTTTCTGCATCAAGTTGCCATTTTTTAAAGAAGACAAAAAGCAGACCGTCTTCCTGAAAACAGAATGCAAACTAAACAGTAAAACAGTAACACTGGTTTGAGAAATGAGGCAAAGTGGGCTTGTCATTCAACATGCTGCAATAGAGTTTTGAACTGTCACAGGGAGGAAAAAACCATTTTACTGGAAGGAACATGTATCTGCTAAACCAAAGTTATTTTGTCACATGAAAATTTCTGCCCCTCAGAATTCAAATCTCTCTCTCTGTCTTGATCTTTCTCTCAAGAAGAATTGTATGCTTTTAAAGAATTTTATAATTTTAGTTATATACTTTAAAAGCAAATACTTTTTAATCATAATTTTACTATGCAATTGCTGGAACAAATGCTCTCTTTATATTACATTAGTAAATCATCTTTTCCTATGCTTTCTTCACTCTTTCAATTTCATATGTTTTTCGAATTAATTTAGTTACATCCCTTTTTTTTTTAGAGTGAAAAGTGTGAAGGTGATAAGTTGAGTTCTGTTTCTCAAAATCAATGTAAAATTTGAAGATTCAGAATGAAACATTCCCTAGGAAGTTGAAATATCAGGCCAAACATCTCTTTTTATGTTTAAACTAAAAACCTACATTTTTAGTTTAAAGTGACGTATTTAATATTTTTTGCTGCTACATGTGCCAGAAATGACAGCAGACAAAACTGTGATGTCTGTTGGGAAAGGCAGGAGAAACACAAGATAAAAACTTGTTTGTTACTGGATCAGGCTTTCTAGCAAGATGAAGATAACTAAATCCGTTTGAACTTCATAGGAATTTAAGCCCAAACATAAGTGAATTTTTATTAGCTTTTCTATGATTTCAATAATGAAAAACATATTTTATTGTTTATCTTTTTATCAATAAGAGGAGCTGAATAGTGGTAAGCATTGTTCCACTCTGAGTGGAAGAGGCTTGAATCTCAGGACTGGATCTCAAGCTTAACCATCAAGTTTACTATCAACTACGATAGAAAGCAGATTCCATATTCAAACTGATTGTAAAGACTTTACCACATAAGCAACTGCCTCTCAAGATCCAATCAACAATCAGTTTACTTATGTTAGCAGATAAGAAAGATAAGAAATAAAAACAGATGTTTTCCCTCATTAACATTAACAGGACTTTAGGTTCCCCTCATATTCACAGAAGATTTTGAACAAAAAATGGAGAAACTAAACTAGTGAGCACAAAATGAGCAATTCATTCACTATTCCCTTCTAAATGGTGTTTTAACAAAAATTGATATTTTAATAAATATCAATTGCAATTAATGTTCTGAGTATTTAAAATCGCAATTTCTAATGCAAACCCAAACCAAACAGAAAAAGAAATAATTTTTAGGACTGTAAGTCTTGAAAGCCAGACCTGTATGACAGTCAATTGCTTGTAATTTCTAAAAAGCCAATTAAGTTACTAATTGTGCTGAATGAAAAATCCCTCTTGCTGATGGCTCTTAAATATAATATATATGTCTAAAACATCATTACAGAAGAAACTGTATGTGTAGGAGCATGGCTTTCTGTTTCCAAAGAGCTGCTGAGGGGAAAGGGAAAAAAAGAAATTTGTACAGGTGCTGTGAAGGTTTTCATTCTGTCACAAGCCCTTATTTACATGTGCACTATTGTGAATGGGAAGGTCTGTGCAAAGGAGGGCTTTAAGACTGGCTGCTGTAATTGGCTTCACAAAGTATCAGAGTGCTTGAATGATTGAGCAGTCATCAGGGTCCTTGTAACTCTTTTTCACATTAAAGAGATTTATGCTGTGTGTACAACAACCAATAGGTCCCTTATGGCTCTGGCCTGACCTCAGATTTTAGAAAGCAGTGACCATGTTTCGTAAAGAGGCTTTACTGCAGCTTTTCAATAATATTATTATCACACCATTGTAGCAGCATCCTGGAAGAAGGTTCATCAGCTTTCAGACGTTCCAGAGTCCTGGTCTCATAGTACACACGGTGAATTATTATCTTTTTGTGATACATAAGTTTGCAGCTAGATTTCATTATCTTCTTTGTAACTCAAATTTTTGAATAGAAATAACAGTGAACATCCTTTTCCGTACTTATCAATGTCTGTGCACTGTTGACGTGCTTATTCACTGCAACAGAAGCGGTAGGTCAATATTGCCTCTCTGTGGACATGGTATTAATATGTACCTTGCAGGCCTCGTGGGAAAGTGCTGAAGTACCCACAGGTAGACCTTATTAACCAACTTGTCTTTTTATTTAATTTCTCTTTATTTTCCCATAAAAAACATGAGATACTGTTTTTTTCCTGATAATTTATTCTTCATGAGCTTCAAGGTCAAGTAGCAAGATGGTTGTTTCTCAGCCACCTAAATAAATTACTCTGTTGTGCATGGAAACTGCTTCAGCCCCGTCCTCTTAAAACCAGATTCTATAGCAGGCCTTGGAATGAAATCACTTGACATTTAAGTGCAGGTTTCAATCCATGCAGGTCAAGTTTGGTTGTTCCAGAGGGAATTAACTGGAGTGTGGATGACGGAACAAGGAAGCAGAAGAGTAACAGAGTTATTCTTAGACTAGGTTGGCTTCCATTCAAGCTAGGCAAAAACACAGAAGTAGCATAGTACTATTGGTGTACATGTGAACCTTAATAGTAGTTAACTGTGCTCCAGATTAGAGAGGACTTTAAAGAATTCTCAAAAAAAAAATTTTTTTTAGACATTGTCTAAAAATTTGAAGAATTTGAATTTTTTTTTAAATTGATTTAATAATTGTTGGTAACACTTATCTCTACAAACTAAAGCCCAACAGAAAAAAAATTAAACTAGTAAAAGTAGTCAAGCATACTGCAAAAAGACTAGGCAGTGGTTTTGGTTGATAACAGAAGGCCAGCTCAAGTAAATACCTTTCTTTCATTCACTCCTTTCAAAAGGCATAAGCTGGAAGTCATACTTACATAAATGAGTTTTGCAACAAAAATACCACCTAGTTTGAATCCCCCTTTTTAGCAGTGATACGATCTATGATAATAAGCACTTTTATATTAATATTTCTTAATGTCCTCCATGGTTCCATATGTAGAAGGCCATAGGTACTAATTTGCCAGTAGATTTCTCAAATAAGCATTTCATCTTTCATCATGACATGTTTCATACTTTTACTATTAATCTACAAAGAATCTTTCAGCAAGACAAGACTGATTACTAGGGTAGATTTTCTAGGGTTTTCACTGCTTTCTAAATCTAGGGATTACTAGGGTTGTTTGTTTCATTTTGCTGACATTTCTAAATGAGAAAAAGCAAATTATTTCAGATATGATAATGAGATTCTTTGCTAGATGAAAAACCAAAAGAAAAAAATATTTCCAAATTTGGACAGTTGCAATTTAAAACAAGTGAAAATAATTAGTAAAATATAAGCTTCAGTTAACTTGCTTTAAAATTACTAATAAATGTTAGATAAATTGAAATTGAGTGGTTCAACTCCTTGCAAATTTATTTAAACTGTTCTCTTAAAACAGTTTCAAAATAGTCAAAAATAAAAAGTATCTTCCCATGTCACTTGCTGCTGAAGCTGCTACTTAAATACAATTTACAGCCCATTCTGTACCGGTGATGCCTGAGAGGGTACTATATGACACTGTCTTCCATTCCTTTCTCCTGCTTTACTTGCCTAACTGTACCAGAATATATCTAGACATTTGGGTCGTGAAACACCTCTTCTAAAATGCCACACTTGAGGAACTTTGGAGAATATCAGCTGACAGTTAAATGCTGCAACTTCTCCTGTCAAATGCTTGGCCAAAGAAAACATCTCATGGACAATTACTTTGTTTCTGAAAAAAGATCAGTACCAAGACAGGTTCTTGACTTCCTCTTCACTTTTATATTATGTATGTCAGGCTCCATCTCATCCTACTTAGGTCTCTCCATTACAAGTCTGAGATTGTTCTCTTAATTAAGAAATATAGCATATTCTATTGCTATTCTGATGAAAGTAAAAGAAAGAGAAAAGCATTCTAGACGTAGGTTTAATTTGGTTTTTTTTTTTGTTTGTTTTTTTAACAGTGTCATGAATTGCTTACAATGGTGCAATGGTTGTGTGGTCTTATGATGTCAATATTCATGCAAGTCACTTAGAAGGAAAAAAATGTTTATTCTCTCAATCTAAATCTAAAGTCTATATTGAAGAGGTACATATATTTTCATAAGTATATTGGGTTGTATGTCTACTTTTAGAAATAAAACAAATGTTAGCACAAAAATTGAGAAAAAAGATGGTCAAATTAGAAATTAGTGCTGTGGGGTGAGGTTTGCAAAGAAAAGCTGTGCCACCTTCCCTCTCTAAGGGAACTGCATCTCTAGAGGGTAGCTGTAATGATTTCCTGTTGGCCAAAAGAATGACAATACAGACAAACAAATACCCTGAGGTTCAACATTAGGATTTGTTCATACTTTGTACGCAGCTGATACAGCACTATGCAGATAAGATGCCAAATAAATTGATTTCACTGTTCTCACTTGACAACATATATAACCTAGTAAATAGCAGAGTCTCTACTCAGTGCATTTTATGACCCTTAAATGGAAAGAGATTATATGGCTTTTTTAATTGTCATAAAAAATCATCTGGGAGACAATTTATATTATGGACAATACAAAGACATTAGATAAATGTGTTCATTTTGAGACAGCCTTGCTTTATTCAAAGAATACTCATTCATGCCAGTGATCATATCTCAAAAGCCTTTTTCAATCATCTGAATTGCATTTTATGAAGGAGCTACTAACACTGCCAGAACACATATTGCAAATACATATAGGTATATTTACACACAAAGGAGGAAGAAAATTATCTGTGCCCCTCATCCCCTAATATTCTATTTTAAGTAAATCTTCATAAAGGCAAATTATGGATATCTTCTAGAATATTTTCTCTGAAATTTCCAATTTTGTCATCTAGGATGTGGTTGAAGGTATATATATTAAATCAGATTTTGATTGTTTTACACATGGCAAGCAATGTGTAGATCAAGCTGTTACAAAGGACTTATTATCCAGTCTCTTTGGTTCCCAGATCAATAAGCGGTAAAAAGATGCATGACAGACAAGTTCTATAAAACCGGTTGTCTATGCAACAGGGCTTTCATATTTCTGACATTTTAATAGATCACCATCCAGAACATTCAGAATCAATTGCACTCTACATATTGCAGAGCTTTTAAAATGACTGCTACATTTCTAGACTACTGATTTGCAGTTATCAGTCTCAGAAACCAGGACTGAACCCACACTCACGCACTTTTCTATCAACCTTAATTTCTACTGCTTTGCCTATCCATGTTAGACAAGATAATTTTTTTTTCTCCTGAACAAGTATGTTAGCAATTTCATTAACCACCCTCTACTTTCATTTATGCTGCCATTTCTACTTTGTTTATATTTTACATTGCTTTTCATTTTATCTGGGTATTTATATTATTTTCTCAGCTAGTAGTATTTAAGAAAAAAAGATGTCTGATTTCAACAAATCATTTGAACAAATACATTTGAATAAATTTGAATTTATTTATTTTGGGCACTTTTTAGCACTAAGAAGAAAAAAAATGAAAATGAAAAAGCTAGAGGAAAAGGTTAAGAAATTTAGCTTTCTTAAACATCAAATAGATCTTTATTAACTCAGAACTTTTAAGAGTTGAAATTAATCCACTGAATGAAAAATCTATTATTTATACTGTTTTATCTGTGACTCTCATTCTTTTCCTCTTTTGTAGTTTCTGAATATACAACTGTAGATCCATTCCAAGACATATCACTGTTAGCATGTTTTAAGTGTTTTCACTTTTTGTGTTATATTTGGGATTTCTTTATGAATTTTGTACATGTGAGAAAAAAAATTTAGATATTTGGTAAATTGAGAAATGGATCAATAGCAAAAGCAATCATCAGCAGGAATATAATGTATTTGGAATATACGAAAGCATAGCACTTTTGAACTAAACTGCATTATCTTGAGCTCTTTATAGGCATGAATACTCAGCTCATTGTGTTGCTCTGGAGAAATGGTGAAATCCGTATATACATATATATCATGAATGACAAGGGGTATTTTCTTAAATTGCTGCAAACCTACTAAATAAGAACCTTTCTAGAGCTGCATATCAGTGATAAGAAGCTGACCCTCAGTGATTTTTCCTGCAGTGGTCTAAAGTTCCCCATATAAAGACTACAGGACATTGCAACAGCTGCGTTGAATGCCATCTGGAATCTGCCATCTGGAAAAGCTTTAAACTTTTATTAGTGTCTATGGCTAGAGGACTGGGATTAACATACATTAATTTATTCTGATATTTAATTTCAGATTTTTCAGAGCCATGCACCAGTCAGAAGAATCACAGTTAAAGCCTTCAAACAAAAATTACATTATCCACTGGTTGGGGCTCAACCTGTGTTTCCTTCACTTCAACATCTTTTACTGAAAGTTGCACAAAGAGATCCTTTCCTTGCTCTGTGAGACCCACATATAGTGTTTGCTGAGAGTAATAATCAGCTGTAGGTTTAATTGATTTAATGATGGTTTTAATCAATCATAGAATCTCCTATGCTGGAAGGGACCCAAAAGGACCATTGAGTCCAATCCCTGTCCCTGCAAAGGACCACCTCCAGTGGTCACACCATGGGCCTGAGAGCATTGTTCAAACGCTTCTTGATCTCTACCAGGCTAGTGCTGTGAACACTTCCCTGGGGAGCCTGTTCCAGTGCCTAACCACCCTCTGGGTGGAAAACCTTTTCCTACTATCCAGCCAAACCCTCTCCTGACTCAGCTTCAGGCTTCAGGTCACTGGTCACCACAGAGAGGAGATCAGTGTCCGTCCCTCCTCTTCCCCTCACAAGGAAGTTGCGGACTGCGATGAGATCTCCCCTCAGTCTCCTCTGCTCCAGGCTGGACAGACCAAGTGACCTCAGCAGCTCCTCATATGGCTTCCCCTCCAGATCCTTCCTCATCCTCACGGCCCTCCTTTGGCCACTCTCTAATAACTTTAGATCCTTCTTGTATTGTATAACCCAAACCTGCCCCCAGGACTCAAGGTGAGTCTGTGCCACTGTAGAGCAGAATGACAATCCCCTCCCTTGCCCGACTGGTGATACTGTGCCTGATGCCCCCCAGGACACACCTGGCCCTGCTGGCTGCCAGGGCACTGCTAGCTCATATTCAACTTGCTCCCTGTTCCCTTTTTGTAGTACTGCTTTGCAGCATCTTATTCCCCAGCCTGTTCATACATTCAGGGTTGATTGGTGCCAGGTGCAGAATCCGGCATTTGCCCTTGTTAAACTCCATAGAGCTGGTGATTNCCAGCGCCTTCCTCACCCTCACGGCCCTCCTTTGGCCACTCTCTAATAACTTTAGATCCTTCTTGTATTGTATAACCCAAACCTGCCCCCAGGACTCAAGGTGAGTCTGTGCCACTGTAGAGCAGAATGACAATCCCCTCCCTTGCCCGACTGGTGATACTGTGCCTGATGCCCCCCAGGACACACCTGGCCCTGCTGGCTGCCAGGGCACTGCTAGCTCATATTCAACTTGCTCCCTGTTCCCTTTTTGTAGTACTGCTTTGCAGCATCTTATTCCCCAGCCTGTTCATACATTCAGGGTTGATTGGTGCCAGGTGCAGAATCCGGCATTTGCCCTTGTTAAACTCCATAGAGCTGGTGATTGTTCAGCTCCCTAATACATCAAGGTCTCTCTTACAAGGCCTCTCTGCCCTTGAAGGAGTTGACAGTTCCTTCCAATTTAGTATCATCAGACAACTTAATTAGCATACCTTTGAGTCCTGCATCCAGGTTATTCATGAAGATGCTGAAGAGCATGTGGCTGAGGATGGAGCTCTGTGGAACCCCATTAGTGACATGTCAACAGCCTGATTTCACTCCATTCACTATAATACTTTGTGCTCAACCTGTGAGCCAGTTGCTCACCNTTTCTTCCTTTCTTCTTACCCGTATCAGCTCTTCAAAGTAAAATATTTTGGAAACCTAGGAAAAATTTTAAGTATTTCAAGTACTGTACCTTTATTTTGTACCACATGTAACATATGCTAATAGATGGATTTGCAGAGGAAAAAAAATATCTGAAGGTCTGAGGAATATTTTTGTACATTTGTCTTAAATTACTTTGATTTGAACAAAAATGTTTTGGCAATGCCTTCCAGTACTATTCCTCTAAGATTATTTAATTATAGTCTGGGAAGATTGGAGGCAAACCCTAACCTAAAGTATATCACATGGGCTTTGTTATTTACTAAGTGACTACTTGTTTATTCCCAATATGTTCCTCCAAGTCCCTTATTAATTATCCTCGAGCTTCCAAGTTGAAGCTGAGGTGCAGAAGTGCTATATCATCTCATGTTCTTCTTCGCCTAAGCAGCATTGAAATTTTAGTACTGAATGCAGTGCCCCAAGGTGGTAGTCCAGCATTATTATGTGTATTATACAATATTGCTAAACCATATAATGAGCCATGTTATAGAGTAACCAAATATTTAACTAAATGTAATGGGTAATGGCAATGCAGTACGATTTGCTTAGTTGGCAAATCTGTTGATTAAATAAACTCATCAATGTAATTAAACTATGTGATGGATTCTCTGATTCCAATACAGTTTTCCATAGAAATTTCAGGGATGGGACCATTAAAAAAAATAGTACCACTGTCAGGAACCTTTCCATAGAAATCAATATAAACATTTCTTAAGTAGAATTTTCAGCACCTTTTAGATTAGCAAAATTATCAAGAGTTTATTCTTCTATTTATTAAACTTCATTTAAAAAATGACAAAAGAATATGATTCGAGAATAGTTTCTGTACATGGAGAGAAGATGATATTTGTTTATGTATATATATATATATACACATTGAAAATATGTTCATGATTCACTGACTGCAATTTAAAATATCTTAGTGTGCAACTGTAGCACAGGAGGAAAAATTGTTGTAACCTGCTGACAGCATGGTGGACAGACTGGAATGCTATTATTCCCTCCCTCTCTTTTCCTCTACAGATTATTCTTCCATTTTATGCTGGAAGATTTCAAATACCTGGAAACTCTCTCACTTCTAAAACTTTATTGCCACAAGATGAGTTGGGACTTTATCTAGTACATGAGAAGCAGTTTCTAATCAATCATCATCTGCAAAAGTCTGCAAAAGTCTCATGCTTTGAATTAATTTTCTGTCAGTGGCCTAAGTTAATTTGAAGTTGATGCCCTTCAAATCTGATATATTTGCCATTTCATTCAAATAGCTTTCTTCTAAAATGTTTAAAATTTCACAATGTCTTTATGTGTTCACTTCTGCAGTAACATTGTCCAAAATACTGCCAGTGCCTCACGTATAAAGAAAATATTTAAATGTGTATTCTAGGGTGTTGTCAGATGATTGCAGTGAGTTCGGTTGGAAAGATTTAAAGCATTTGGAACCCGTCAGGTAGAGATTATTGTTTTCTCATTTGAATTTTAATAACGGTTTTATTATTGAAAGAGTGCAATGCAACAAGACCAAATAGTGAGCGGGGCAACACGATGTGCACACTATGGGTTTTTTTCATCTAGATTACTGAGAACTGGTTACCTGTTAGCAATTTTAGATATTAAATATATGTCTAGCTGTCTTTCTGGAGTCTAATATTTTTTATCGTAAATGAGCCTACTTCAAGAGTCCAAAGCATTTTGCGACCTGAACGAAAGCATATTAGGAGGCCATAAGGACATTCTTGCCTCATCTACTTGATTCCCCTCTCTCCTATCTACCTCTTACCAACTGCTGTAAGAAGCTTCTGTTCTGGAAGCAGGTATCATTTCAAGATCTATTAATCTGCTGTATTTGTCTCCACTGCATCCTTTCTGCTGTACACTGCCTAGCATGAAAACCAGCTCTGCTTCAATTTCACTTAATGTTCTTGCTGACATAGTGCTGTGCCAGAAAGACAGACGTGGATGCCAGTAAACTAGTATCTGATGACATAAATAGTTTTGTGACTTGTAAAGCCAGAGTGGCACTAAAACCTAGGCAATGGCTCTACATTTTTATCAGCTAGACAAACGTATATAGCTCTGAGTTGTAGTGACTCTGTTTCAAGCTGTTTCCAAAAGTAAATTGTGTTAGCACTTGAAGACTCTGTGATTGAAATGCAGAGTATTTTCTGTTGTTCAATATGATGAGATGGACTGCAATTTTTATCCTTTCCTTAGGTGATAACTACAAACGCAGCAATTCAAATAAGTGGCAGAACATCAATAACTTACTGTCTGCTCAGTTTTGCCTATTTATGGTAGCCCAGCTGCCCTGTCCAAAAAAAAAAAAAAATTACTTTGATATACACAGTTTTGGAATTTTAGTAGTAATCAGCATCAGTGGAAATTATAAATTTTCAAAGCCATTCACACAAGATGTCTTTGATTTACTCCTTGGCGCTGTATAGTGTAATCAGACCTTTAAAGAGAACATTTTCTCCCACTGTGAAAGTCTTTTTTTTTTTTTATCGTGCGATAAGGTTTGTAGGGGTCTGTTTGGGAAAACATAGTTATCTTGGGAGATGATTCACAATTTATTTCACCTTGCCTGGAGGCTTTCCTCTTAATAAGTTTTCGACCACCAGGTTTTAAAACTTAATAAAAATAGAGCAAAACTTTCTTTTTTGAAAACCTGCAGTTTATGGCCACCTGGCAGTCTAGCATAGAATAAGGCTGGTGGAGATATAAAAGACAAGGATTGACACAGTTCTGTTGAAAATTCCAAAATTTACTGCCATCTGCTGTTCTTACTGGTAGAAAAAGTTCAGAAATTTGTAATGTTTCTTACGGTCATAATGGTCATAGCCTTCTAAAATTGCTAATAGTTTAGTTGAGCAATGATCACGGATGACATCTTCTTGAACTGTGATTTTGAGACCTACAGGTTACCGTATAGGAAAAATTCTTTGAGAAATAAAATGAGGGTGAAGATTTTAGATTTTGGATAATTTGTCAATTATCAACAAATGCAAAGTTTGTCAGAACACTATAAGTAACTCAAAAGTTGAATTCTTAAACTAGAAGTCTTTAATCTCTGTAGCTTCTTGGATTTGCACTTTCTTTCCTATTTTTCTTGGCCAGCTCTGATTCCTAAGTGTTAACTACAGGCATTTTCAACAGGTAATACCACATTAATCTAGGTTGGGTTTTGCTTATGAAATCTGCCAGATTTTAATTTTTCAGAGATTCTTTCTCCAAAGGTTCTGGTATAAGGTTATTCAAATTGCCTCATGACTTCTAGCTTGAATGTAGTCATTATTGCAAGAACCAAGAAGTCATGTGCTCAGATGCAGGGTAGTTACTTTCCAGCCTGGGTCATGGGTAAGCCTTTTAAGAATTAGAGCTATTTAGAAAAAACAGTGATGTGAACTTTGTGGATGTTCCCTGTTGCTGTAGGGCAAATGCAGATACTCTGTCACAGAGAAACTCCATCCTGACAGCGATAGTAGAGGTTAAACATACCTCTGCATTTGTCAGCTTAAAAATAATCATGTGACTATGATTTTCCTTGAGAAATATAAACTGAAATTCTCAGTTTGTTCCCCAGAAAATACAGACCAACATCAACTGTGTCAAGCACAAAGATGAAATATGTGATGAAATTTCATGAAATGTCATGCACATTCTTTTGATTGAGGTCTGTGAAAAATAGTGAGGGACAAAATAGGAAGGGGACATAAGAAAACATATAACAGAAAAACAAAGAAAAAAAATAATGTCTGCTCAGAGTCCACATCTATCCTGTAAATCTCAGAAAGCCTGATTTTTAGAATATACAAGCACTATGCATACACAAAAAACAAAGAGAAGCAATACATACAGTTTCCATTTTCTAATCTATCACTTCAATGTCCCCTTCTGCTATTGCAAATATTGGTAAATTTTAGAGTGTGCATCTTACCCTTATTTTTAATCTCCTCCTGAAGCACCTGCTCTGCTTTGATGAATTCTGCAAACTCTGCCTGAAGCACATCCAGTGCTAAAGGTATGATGCCCTGAAGGTATTGCTGGTATCTGAGAAAGCTTCAAGAAGAATATGTCTGAATGTTAGAGAATTCTAAGGAGAATTATTTCAAGGACAAACCATGTCTCTCCAGACGTGTTAGTGAAGCAACTATCTACTGGCTGGAGGCCTCGTTCCTGGAAATCCATATGTCAACAGAAAAACAATCCTACCTGTGTGCTTAGAAACTACTTGGGACCTGAGCAAAAAAATAGCCTTTCAGGCAGAACAGATGAGAACACATTAAAGTGATGCTGCTTATGATCTTTTAAACTGTCCAATGTATTATCTTGTAAACTGTACAGTAACATATTGCACTTTCTTGGGGTATGGCTAAGCAAAAGTGAAAGTAAACCAATTGCAAGGATTGTTAAGAGAAGAAGGGAGCAGAAGAAGGAAAGACTGTCACTTTGCAGCAGACTGTGCAGCATATTGGCCTCCTCTAACAAATAACTGTTCTTTTATGACCTGTCTTTCACTAATGATCCCATATCAAATATTACCTTTCCAATGTCAGATCTGAGAAAACAAAGACCAGGTCCATGAAGACACACTTTACTTTTCAGAATGCTAGCAGACAACTCTTCAGACAGTAAAGTAAAGGTGAGGTGGATGGTTGAATACTGCCATAAATATAATATTTTGGGTATTAAAGGTACAAAGAGGTTGGAGTACTGCATCCAGCCCTGGAGTCCTTGGTACAAGAATGACATGGACATGTTGGAGAGAGTCCGGAGGTGGGCCACTGTTAGGATCCGATTATTGAGGTTCTTAGAAATACCTCTGCCCGAATTAAGGTCAAACAAGACCATATGCCAGTCACTAGTATGGGTTTTATTTGATAGTAAATTTGAGAGAGAGAGAGAGAGAGAGAGAGAGAGAGAAAAGAGAGAAAGGGAGAAACAGGGAAAGGGGTGTGGGGACAGAGAGTGACAGAGACAGAATAAAAAGAATATCACCGCTCCGTGGGTCCCACTGGTGTCCTGATGATCCTCTTCAGCTGGTCTTTTCAGTGGGGAAGGTCCCCCGAAAGCATAGAATCCAATGGGTTAATATACCCTCAAGCCGGGGGGCAATGTCAGGGCATGTCTCCCTGGGGGAGCAGGGGGAGCAGGGGGGGCAGTCTCTTGCAGCAGACTCTGGATCTGTTGCACCACGTGCAGTCCTGTGGTGAAAGGCCTCTGGGGAGCACTTTTGGGGGGGTCTTTGATGGATCAGCTGCCTCTCACATGAATGTCCCGTGGATGTGGCCTGTGGGGTTGGGGCTCCACAGCTGGGCCAGTTTGTGTGATCGGAGGATGGGTGTGCAGTGCCTCTGACCAGAGGTTACACCATGCACCTGAAACCTCCTCCTCCCCCTCAGCTGGGGGGGAGTCTGTGTAAACCTGGCTTCTGTGAGCTGTGCTCTCCCCCACCCCGAACTCAGCTGGGATGGCAGCTGGAGGCTTTGGCCTGTTGTGGAGGCATACCTTCCCTCAGCCTGAGATGACTGAACAATAGGTTTCCCTTAATCTAATCAGCAGTTTGAATTTCAGCCCAAAGTCCATCTTCAGGGAGGCTTCTTCGGCTGTAGCTTCTTTATGATGAGCAAAACTTAGTGCCAATGTTTGAGGCATGAACTATTTTCAGTCTCTGACAGCCACAAAATGATCAGCAGGATGGAACACCTGTCCTATGAGCACAGATGGAGAGACGGATGTTTAGCATGGAGAAGAAAGGATTCTGTGAAGATCATAGTGCAGCCTTTCAGTACTTTAGGGGGCCTTATAAAAAAGATGGCAAAAGAGTTTTTAATAGCACAACAGTAAAAGATTTTAACTAAAAATGGGTAGATCCAGGGTAGATATAAGGAAGAAATTTTTTTATGATGAGATTGGTGAAATACTGGAAAACGTTTCCCAGAGTGAGTGGCTGTGTGGGGCTTAGCTGCCAGCTGGGGTCAAGCCATGACATCATGTTAGGCCTGAAGTTGAACTCAATGATCTTAAAGTTCTTTTCCAACTAGATGATTCTACAATTCTACGTTCCTATAAAAATGAAGACTCAAACTTTCCAGCTGTTGATTTGACTCTTTTCATGCATCAGGAGAAAGGACTGCTATTCTTTCAGCATGTTCTTGCATAAAGTTTCAGGAAATATGAAGACTATAATTTTCAAGACTGAGTTTTGATCTTTGCTTAGAATGCAGCAAGCACATTGCATTGTGATTTATGCCCCCTCCATATATATTCATGACAACCCCATAGCATTTTAAGCCTTCTTCTTTTGCTATTTGGAATGACAGAAGTGTGAATATAAGTGAATAGGGAGAAGGAGCAGAGAAAGATAGAAGAGGATATATCAATTACATATACAGGCAAGTGGGAGAGTGGCTGCTAAGTGACAGTTTCAGAGCTGTTTTACAGCTGGGGACATAAAGGTAAATAGGCATCTGTCATTAGCTGACGGGAACAGGAATGCTCTTTGGACTTATAATTTGAAGTTGGCTGTGAGAATATCAGAGTACAGGCCCTCAGGTCTTGCACCCTGTTTGCTGCAAGGGCACATGCTTGCCTGGCGTAAAATCACACTCCATCAAGAAGTTCAGCCATTGAGTAGTTGTGTATCTGATTTAACCTAAGAACAGTTTAAAGCTGATTGAGTACATGAATGTGACTACAGCATTTCTCTGTTTTAGGAAGAATTCCAAGAGTCTTCATGAGCACTGGAAAATCACAAGCAGAAATTTCATTAACTTTCTATGCCAAAACCAGAAAACTAGAGAATGCAAGATGCCATACAGCTATGTGAGATACTGTAATTTCACTTCTGACTTTATTAATAAGCATGCTCATCTTTACTGACTCACACATTTATGTTACTGAAGATGAGATTCCCATTTTGAAATAACCACGTAATAAGATAGCTAATAAGTTTTCATTTATGAGGTTGTTTGGGTTTTTTGATCATTTGTATTTTCTTTAATGCATGCAACATGATAAAGTTCTGGTTCTCTTTTTTTTTTTTCTTTTTTTATTGGGGAGGACTGAAATTTACATTAATTGGTTGTGGGGTTTTTCTCCTTCATCACTATACCGCATCTGTTTATTTTCCAAAAGTGTCCATTCAAACAATTTCAAACATTACTACATAGATATTTATGACAAACTGACGATATTTTACAACCTCTTCCAGAGAGAGATAAATTATATCCACCAGACCTTTGCTGTTATTTTATGGTTACTAGAGCCAGTGTATTAGTTTTGGCCAGAAACTGAAAACTGGTTCTGAAACTGGTATTTTATCAAGCTGGATTAATTAGACTTCTTCTTTCTTTTTCATGTCTAGGTTACTGCATGTAAAATTCTGGAAGTAGGAGAAATAGAAAGATGTAGCAATTACCTTGCATCATGAAATTAATTCTAAATAATGTTCTTTTTGTGTTCGCATTTATCATAGCTACCCTGAAGCCATAGGGGCTTCAAAGGAAAGAAACTAAATCAGGAGAACCTAAAATACCTGGTGCCTTTGGACACTGCTCCTACACAGAATGATTTAACTCTGTGCACTCTGCAAAATGAAACTGGGACTTCATAAACATCCAAAGCCAGTGCATTCTGAGCAAGTGAAGCTAGTGTCAGACGCTGCCCTGTAAGTCCAAGACTTGGATTTTACTTTCTTGATCCTTGAGGCAACACTCACCAGTTGTATAATTTCTCTAAGTAAGAGCAATAATTTAATGTGCACAAACTCCAAGTGTATTGGGTAGAACTTTGTGGGTATGGAAAAGCTAATTTCTGATGGAATGAAAATAGAGGGCACTGTATCTTGTTCAATTTGAAATTTAACAGTATAGAATTATTCTATAATCACTTGTTAATCCTTTTTGCACACTTTCTGCACATGTTTCAAGGCCTTTTTCTTTCATATAGAAGCTCAGATCTGGCCATGAGTCTCATGCAGGGTCATGTACAATTCCTCTACTCTTGAGGAATTATTAATCTTCAAAATATTTGTGTTAAAGCCGTGGAAAGAAGATAAACAGATTCACACAAAAGAGAAATTGCATTGCATGTGAAATATAGACTACTGTAACTCATTGTCTTGTTTGTGAAAAGTATCCCAGTACACAGAGAATGAAAGAGGCCCCAGTAAATAAGTAGGAAAGAAATTCAAGCTTATAAAATATGATATATTTCTACGGAGGAGTAATAGTTGACTTTTAACCTTCATAATTGGGTTTCATACTTCCACATGAATTCCACATTCAACTATGGTTTAATAATACTTTTCCAAATTTAAAGTATCTGAAATTACACTGCAAGTACACTGACATAAATACTGATACATTCTTTTGGATATTTAGGAATATTTACTAAAAACACTTTATAGTGAATATTGGCTAAGATTTTGCTCTAAAAAAGGTCTAGGATTTGTGCTATCTAGAATCTATAGCACCACAAGGACAAAATTCAGGTGATTTGGCACTTTGACCTGAATTAATTGAATTTTAGCTGAAACACAACACCATCATGTATACCAAATTTAAGTCAAAGAACATAAGAATTTGAAAATAGACCATTAATGAATGTTAATTCATTAATTCATGGGAAGATAAACATTTTAAAAAAACACACAATGGTTTTTAGAATTTATTTCTATTTTTTATCACTCTGGTAAAGCTGAGTTGAAAGAATGTAAAATGCCTCGAGTGATTTTGATAGAAATTCTATGATGCATGGTAAATGTACTGAGGCAAAGTGGTGGATATTTAAGAAATACTTGAACAGACTGCAATTGAAATCCATTCCTGTTTAAATTGAAACAGCATAAAGGTTGCAAAGGGCCAACATGGTTAAGTAAGGTGATATAAAGAGCAGTTCAAGCAAGAAGAGAAGGATGTTAAAAATATATACACATGGCATAGTAAAGAACAGGATCTAAAAAAAATATGCAGAAGAAAGTTAAACCGATAACTGCAGGAAAAAAATGGAATACTGAAAGCTGAATTACGCATAATACTGAAATAAACAAAGGCCCCTTCAAATACAGTAGAACAGGCAATAGAGAGGTGGAGAAAAGAGAAAATTGCCCTTCTAAGAAAATTACAGGATAATTTTGAGATTGGAAATGTGAGATTAATCAGTAATCTTATTTTTAGCTTGGTTTCCTGAGAAATATGTTTCACACGACCATTTTGTCTGTCTGTACTTTTCAGTAACTTTTGAAGAATTAACCGTTTCAGCCATATTTGACAGTGAATAGGAGGACTTTTAAAACACCTGCATTTTTTGTGTTAGTTGGCAACAGCTGCTGCTGAAAAGGAAAGGTTATGATGTGCACTGACAGCTGCTGTTTTAACCAGATGCTTGTTGAGATTCCATGTACTACCTGGTTACCCTACAGTCAAACCCAGACTTCCATGAGCCATTTCTTGCCAGCCAGGAGATGGAGGATAGAGCTGACAGCATTTTGGAAACAGCTGGGGTAGAGGCAGGGGCTGGGAGTGCTGCAGCAGAAGAGGAAACAGGTCATAGCAAGGGAGTGTGTACAACATATGTATGGATGCAGGAGCAGATGGTGGAAGGTGGTTGCATCCGAGAGTTCTGCCTGGTTCCTTGTCAGAGGTTGGTGCTATGAACCAGAGAGATCATTCTGTGCTGTGAGGAGGGAAGAATTAACTCCCTTTCCTATGCATTCAGAAAACTGAGTATAAGATCTGAGATCCTGGATCATATTGTCACACATTCTTCAGAAGACATGCAAAGCAAATAACAATCATCACAAGGCGTGGTTGTAACTCCTGATCACCTGTTTTGGATCCTGACAGAACAGCACCCAGCTATGTATTTCTATCTAAACTGCAGGGAGCTCTACCTGCATGTCCTGTTGTGCTTCTTCACATTGCTTAAAATTTATTTAACTCCTGACACTTTTATTTTTAGTTGAATAATTCATAAGAAGAAAATTGACAACAGGACTTGAAAGGACAAAATAGAGGGGGAAAAAAAGTACAACAAAACTCTGCTTTAGTGCAGTGTTTGTGTTTCTTCTCTGATAATTAAAACTTGAATAATTGAAACTTTTACATTTTGTTTTCATGCTTCCCATAGGGTAATAGATGACAAAATCTTGCAGGAACTTGCAATAATTTCATCAATGGGATATAAATGAGAACAGGATTAAATCTTCATCTAGAATTTCTAAAAATTTCTTTGCTACCATTTAGTCATACTAATTTCCTGCACTTTAGTGGAACTTGGCTATTCCAGGTCATCAAATCTAACTTCTCTTATTTGAGGTAACAGCATCCTGTAACCACTTCCACAAACTGATGAAACTAACATCTTACTGCATAGGTGTTAACTCATTGGAATCATTACATTTATCAGAAGTGTGTTTCAGGAACCATGTTTGATAAGTGTACACCTTCCAACACCCAGCGTAAACTGATGGGGGCTTAGGTGATGTTATTTTATGTCATATTATGATGGTATACATGTTTCTTTATAAGGAACTTGGTTTAAAAATGGCTGTTTTTCTGGAGTTAAATTTCAATAGTACAACACAATGTATACTTAATGAAAATCCAAAATTGATAAAATTACTATTTAGAAGATTAATTGCTGTAAACTGTGACACATTAATTCAAAGGCCTGTATGTTATTATTTCCAAAGTATTGAAACTGTAAGTACAATGATTTAAGTTTAGTCACAAAATAACAACTAAATTCATGTTTGGTTTAATGATCTAATAGTTCTAAAAAAAACAATTTAAAGGTCTGCAAGTTAGATTTTTCCACAACCTTAAAAAATTGATTGTTATTAACTGATATGGTAACTTTTCTTGCATATCAGAATTTGTGATGCAACAGCAGACTGTGCACAAATGGGTTTAATTCACAGCAGCTTTATTTATTTTATTGAGTTCTAATCTGTCCAATATTTATGGAAAAACTCCTATCAAACAATGTACTATGCAGAGTGTGATTTTGTATATCTGCTTTGTATAATTTTCCAATAAAATATATAAAACCCCCAAGTCTTATATTTTCTTGAGTCTTTAAAAGAGAAATCCAACAAATCCTACTTCTTACATAAGAAATTGGCAGTTTATTTGTTTGTTTAAAAATAATGCCTCTTTTTCTTTTTGATAAATATTTTGGTTGTATCTTTTTTTAAGGAATATATAGAACTTTGGTTACATAGTTTGAATCTCTTAAGTTTAAATTTCTTCTTAATAGTTCTCTGTGTTGCAGATGTTTATGATAAAGCTTTTTAGCAGCATTTAGGTTTTTTGGCCAAACTCTCCTGTTACCTGAGCTGAACGCTATTACTGTTGCCTTAAACAACAGCTCTGAAAATCTACGTTCAGTTCAGTCTGCCTTCAATTTCCTCTAAGCATACCAATTAGAGTTCCACTCTTTTTTCTTTTTTTTACCTTTAAATATTTTTTGAGGTGTACTATATAGGACTTCATAAAAGAAGGGCAAATTTAGGCAGCACACAGTCAAAAGATAACTTGGAATTGTACTTATCAGCTTGACATTTTATTCAATCTCCCAACCAGATCAAAATCCTGTGGTAGTAGGAGTCATACACCTGCTCGTCCATGAATGATAATTATGCAGTTTAAAGCACAGAAAAAAAATCTGAATGGATTGTTTTCTTTGATTTTACACTGATCAGCTGTGTTATATTTTTGTTTCTGCACATAGCCTGGGCCATTCCTCTTCATTGGCAAGGCTTAGCTCTTACAACACATTCTGTAAGGCTCCATACATTGTAGATTTTACATTGAAAATGGAGTTGGCTGTATTTTTAACACAGGATATTGAAAGACATTGTATGAAAGTGACTTTGTTCATCTAGGTAGTATACTGTTTTTACATTCTCTTTTAAACATGTTGTTAGTATTCAATTTTTATGTTTAACTCTTTCTAATAGTCTAATGAAATAGTTTAATAAAATGACCATTTTCTGGACTGCAAGAACAACAACAAAGCAAAACAAAAAAACCAAACCAAACCAAACCAAACCAACTGCTAAGGAAAAGAACCCAGAATAGTAAAAATCAACTGCTTCTTTTACATTTCCTGATTCTTTGTTCCTTTTTGAATTTGTGATTCAATTTTTCTTTTTTTTGCCAAAACAGTGGGTAATTATATGAATTTTCTCATTATATGAATTTTCTCAAATTTCCATCATTTTCTAATTCTGCTCAGATGTAACCGATCTAGTCTTTTCAGCCTGATGTATTTTTTGTTCAATTGCATTTGGCTCAAAGAAGCATATGAATGGCCCAAATGAGTCACACCAAAGGTTATCTCGTCTTTATGAACTTCAGAGATATAAATCTATGTCTCATTTCAGGCAAGCAGTTAAGGAATCAATGCCCAAGGCAGTGCAAGGAAAGACAGTAGAATATTTCACTCAAGCAATCTCCTAGTCTCATGTAAATCAAATATGTTTTAATGTGACAATTTAAATTCCAGTGATGTTACATTTGATTTACCTGTATATAAATAAGAGCTTCAGGAAAACTATTATTGCAATTTTCTATTGTAAGATGTTTTGAGCCATAATCATCCTAATTTCTGTCATGAATGGTTCCTGGCTTTCTGTTATTTCATCTTTGAACTTATTCTCAGTAATAGCTCTAATAATCTGAAAACATCCTTGGAAGTATAATATTGAAACTTCTCTTGGAAAACAGCAACAATTTTTCTATGAAGTTGATAAAATGGAAAGTTTCCTTTGAAAAAATTAAAAAGCAGTGTGAATTAAGAATGCTTAACTTTGTCATACCTTAAATGATCAAGATAATCAACCAATTTTCCTATTTTATATATGATACACCTTATTTTATACCTTCAGGCTAATTTGTTCCAAAGGTCTGGAACCTTACACAGGTAATAGGTGGCATTACTGTCTCAAAAGAAGAAATATCATGCTTCTGTTATTACACATTGCATTTAGAGTTCTTATATTATATTTTACAATATTAAAATGCATTTTAGTCTCAAGATCCATTACTTTAAATGTTTGCAATTATGAAACTATCTGGGAGATTCTAGTTCAATGCAGGACCCCATCAGGTGAGATGGTAACAACCATAACAGATGACATCTTGAAGAATAGTGTTTCTGATAATTCATGTAATGTTACTCAACCCGTCAGTGAGATTTAGAGAAATTCTGAGTGTTAAATCTGAAAGCATTAAGTTATATTTATGTAAAATCTGGTATTTAACTAGAGGTAATTTAAGGTTAGTAAAAAAGGCATTGCTTCTGTATCCATAGTGATTTTTTACTATTTGTTAGCTGTTTACCCTCAAATAGAATATTGATTTGGTCTTATGTCCCATAACTATCTTTTAGGTAAAGGCATTATGCTGTATGTTTGCACTGCTTTTATGTGGTACTGTATACACTAGGAAGTTTTGCTTACACAGGATTACCTGACAAGTTAACTGAGAGCACCTATGCAGCAGATGAAGTTCAAGCAGCTGGGGTTATTCACCTCTTTCATTCAATATTAGTAATAATAAAAACCAACAGCAACAAAGAAAAGGCACACTGTATTTATTTATTGCTAGGACTACGAGTCCTAGCACCATTAAAAATTATATAGAAAATAAACTAAACTACTACTAAATCCATATAAATTACATTAAATAAATGCAAAATAGTCATGTATGCTTCTAAATAGGTGCATGCAATTAACATGCAGCCTGGCATTTCATAAGTAAAAAAATTATGAAATCATCCAAGTTACGAGAAACCTTTGGAGAGATATATCCCATCAAGGATATTTCTGTCAGATATTTTACCATCTTTAAGTAAATTTTGACTAATTATTTGATTTGTGTAAGATTTGCTATTTCTATACTTTTCAGCAGACATTGGTTTTGTAAATTGTATGTCAACATGGAATTTTATCACTGTAAACCAGAGTAATTCTATTTCAAATTCCAGCACTTCAACTGAAAGCTGTAGCCACCTGAAATCAATACAGCCCACAGCAACATTTCTGTGTTCAGCAGTCCTGATAGATTAAGGTCCTTTACAAAACTATATTTCCCACAATAAATGAAGATTTTCTGAAAGCATAACTTCAAAAGAGAAATTCAGTGTATTTGCATATATCTGAATAACACACACAGTATCTACAGGAGTAATATATGATGACATTTTTTAAGTGTAACACACAAGATTTTCTGTGTGAAGATCAGATTATTTTAGACATGTGTTTTAGAGGGAGTGAAACAAATAGTCCAAGAACCACCCAAAAAAAGTCTGTTCCCCAGCAGTATTTTTTGATAAAGGATAAATTTAGAGTAAGTTAAGTGGAAATATTTTTTACATCATAAATAGTTAATCAAAGGAATACTGGTTTCTTCTCATATTTCTTTCAATAAAGAAAACCCATAAAATCCTTACTACGGAAAAAAATTGCGCAACAACCTAAGTAATTTAATATTTATTCACCTCCTAACCAAAAATAATTATCAGTGGTAATTCACCCCTTCAATTAATTTTCACACATAAAACATTGACATTGTTTATTTATTTATTTACTTATTTATTTTCCTGAGATGGATTAGAAGTTACTTCCTTTTTTTTCTGGAATCTTCATCAACATAAAGGTCAACCAGATAAAATCCCCATTCCAAAAAGAATCACCAACCTAAAAAAACCCTGAAAAACAACATAGTAGTCTGAATGTCTTGTACATTCCTGTTCTAATATAAATTACTCCTTTTGCAATATGGATTATATCACATTGCCTCTTTTGTGGCAGAAAATACTCTACACCATTCCTTTCTGCTGATCTACTTAGTGAAGTAAATTTCAAAGGCAATATTAATCACACTGCCATAAAAACTTTATTATTGTCCTACATACATTTGTATTTCTGATGAAGTCCTTAGTTCTAATAATTCTATATTCAAATAATACCTTAAAATGCGTACCAGCAAGGCCTGATATAGGTGCCCCACCTCGTGGTCTGACCACCAGGTTGGAGTTTAATCTCTCTCCCCCTCTCTCTATGCTCTTGGTATCTGTGACTATTAAAATGTTTCTATGAAGCGGATTAGTTTCAACATAAGGTATGTGAGAGGAATTCTACTTCTGAATAGTCAATGGCCTTATACATCCTAGGGTACTCACAAGAGGTAAGAGATGATATTTCCAATTTCTGCTTATAAATCCTGCAGACATGGAATTTAAAGTTGTCTCTGCTGCCTCTCCTGTGAATGCTTTAAGCACAAAGCTGCATTGTTTGTTGAGCTGAAGCTCTGTAGAATAGCTCTGTCAAGACAGATTAGACCTTTTTTATGATATAATATATAAAATCATAAAGAATGATGACAATTATGAGTATTTAGGCTGATGTTAAAGATTCAGCATTCCAGTCCTCACTCTATTTAATACCTATTTTGGTATTTCTGTAAGTAGATGGAATGCCCACAATCATCATGTACATGATCCCATAGGGCATGAATTGTGTATTCATCATCGCAGACAGGGGATACAGAGACATTTCTCCTTCTTTGTGAAAATACAGCTTGTGCCTGACAGACTTCATAAATTCCAGTTTAAATTCACAAATGAATTTGTAATTAACACATCTATTAGTAATGACAGTGTTTTTTCTTTTTTCTTTTTTTCCTTTTTCTTTTTTATGTCTTTTTCCTTTCCCTTTCTCTTTTTTTTTCCCCTTGTGAGTCAAATAATTAGTTTCGCCAATCATTCTAATGATTACCTCATCTTTTCTTTAGTTATGGAAATTTGTTGGGTGCCTACTCTGTCTCCCAGTTCTTTTGTCAAATAGTATACATTCAAGTAGGAAGAGACTATCACTGCTTTTTGGAGGAGAAAGAAGGACCAGTGAACTGAAAAGAACTGAAAGAGCAGCATTACAGAGATAAGCACTGTGTGTGTTAACCTTTGTGCAAGTGAATATATTTACTTTCCAATTACCTTTAGAATTTACAAGAAGTCTGATTTTAAGATTTATGGAAAAAATGCATCTAGAATTGTGACTTTAATTTCAAAAAACCCCAAACCCAAACACCATAACGCTAAAAAGTCAATGTTAGTGCTGGAAATTTGTCATGCTTAGCTCTGCATGCTCATGTGTGTAGCTCTTAGCTCATTGTGTGGATAAGCACTTTTCCAATACTACGTCATTATTTATTTAGTCATTACATAATTGTCTCAGGTTAAATGTAGCTGATTGTTCCTATGTGTGATGTCTACCCTTATATCAACCATCAGCAAGACAAGTCAAACAGAATCTTTGGAGATCACTTGGAAAGCTCAGTACTCTTTCTATGCGATAATCATCTTACCCACCCCCCTTCACTTTTGCCTTGTACATAGACTTTCCAATTTATCTTGCACTTCTTCAAAGCATTTTGAAGCATCCACTACAACCATGTCAGAAGATAATCACATATCACAAAGTTCAAAAACAAAGCATGTATTCAGCAGAGAAAATAGAACATACAAAAGACATAAGTCTGCATGTTTTCCCCAGGGGTTCAGAAAACTTCCTCTCTCACCTATCCTCAGGCTGTTAAGGAAAATGTAAGTAGGCAGATAGGTAAGTAGTTAGAGATACAGACACAGGCAAAAAGAGTTCTTTCAGCAAATCAGAAAAAGAGAGGAGAAAAAGGGAGAAGATATGAATGCTCTCTCCACAGAACAGTTGCAACAACTTTTAAAGGACACAAACAAGTCTAAACACTGAGCACAGTTTGATAGTAATGAATTAAAAATGAGTTACTGTAACTTTTCCTATTATAGATACAGAATAAATTTTCATTCAGAAAATTGCTTTTCTTTTGCTAGCAGTATTTCTTGTTCATTTGTTTCTTTTCCTGGATTTTTTGTCTTTCCATCTGTTTCTTTGGTTTATAGAAGCTGAGCCCATATTATTCTGTAGTATATAACTCAGGTAGGAAGAGATCTAAATCCTGGCAGGGATGTCTCCAGACAGATCTCTTTGATACAGGAGATGTTTAACAACTAACCTGAGGAAAGATGCTGGATATTTCAGTTATACAGAAATGTCAGAGCAAACACAGAAAATATGGGATTGCCAAACACACAGCCCAAACAGTTTCACCCATATTTTTATCATCACACATGTTATGGTATGAAATCAGTATCACAGAACAGATGATATTGGCAGGCACCTCTGAAGAACAATTAGTCGGAATTCCTGCTCAAAGCAGAGAGATGCCTAGAGCAAACTTTCCAGGATTATGTCCATTTACATTTTTAGCATCTCCAAGGAGGAAGATTTCAGAGCTTCTCTGGGCAACCTGGTCCAGTGCTCAGTCACCCACAGAGTAAAATAGTGCTTCCTGATCTTCAGAGGGAACCACAAGCATATGTTGCTAGCTCATGATCAACTTGCTTCCCACCAGGGCCCTCAGGTCATTTTTCCGCCACACTGCTTTCCAGCTGGGTAGCCCCCAGCCTCTGCTAGTGTCTGCTTGTTCCTTCCCAGATGCAGGACTTTTCATATCTCCTCACTGAGCTGCATGAGGTTCCTGTCAGCCCATTTCTCCAGGGTCTGGATGGTAATATGACCTTTGGGTGCATAAGCTACTCACAATTTTGTATCATCTGCAAAATCCTTGAAGGTGCACTCTATGCTATCATCCAGATCACTAATGCAAATGTTAACAGTATTGCCCCCAGGTACTGATCACTAGGGTACATGCCTAGTGAGCTGCCTTTGTGTGGATTTTGTGCTGCTGATCACAGCTGCCTGAGACAGGCAGTTCAGCCAGTTTTTAGCTCACCTCACTGTCATTGGTCTAGACTGCACTTCACCACTTTGCTACTGAAAATATATGATGTAAAATACTGTAAAAAATGTGGCATAGGTTACTTATTGTGTTAGTTGCTTATACACCTCTGTCTTCCTATTTCCACCATGTTTTCAAGGCTGTATAGATGAGGCTGCAATTTTTCCACATTTTAATGATATTCAAAGAAAAATATAACTCAAATAAATAAGAAGTTAGATATTTTCAAGGGAATCACAGAAACAAAATTCTGTGTTAGTTTAAAACAGTCTAGTTTTTTTTAGGGGGCAGAGGAAGCCACAGGGCCAGCTTCTGAAAGATGAAACTACTTGAAGCTTCTACTATGTCCAGCACAGAGCCAATCGCTGAAGGCTCTGACAATGGGCAGGTTACTAGCCCAATTAGACAAGTTGGTAATGCCTCTATGATGACATATTTAAGAAGGGAAAAAAGTGCAGGTGCTCTCCTTCTGAGATGTGGGGGGGGTCGTGTGGCAGGGGCCTTCCTGAGGCAGGGGCCACATGGCTGAGGCCCCCCATGTGGTACCAGCAGGGACCACGTGGCCAGCAATGAAAACATGGCGAACAATTCCCTGACACGGAGCACAGACAAGACCAACCTTTTCAGCATTATGAAACTCTATAAGGACTTTTCAGTTGATAGAACTTGAGAACAATAATACCTACGGTCAAAAATTTTCTTCCGAGTCAGAGAAAAAGTGAGGACATATAAGGAGAACCAACATGGCGGCACTGAGGTCAGTGAAAAGAAGGAGAGGGAGGAGGTGCTCCAGGTGTCAGAGCTGAGATTTTTCTACAAGCCATGGTGAGGACTATGATATGACAAACTATTTCCCTGTAATTCATGAGGTGCATGGGGGAATGCACTGACCCACTTGCAGCCCATGAAGAAAAGTGCTCACACTGGAGTGCATGGATGCTGAAAAGCTGTAATCTAGTGAGAAACTTGAACAGAGAGAGGACCCTTGCTTCCAGAGAGAGAGAAAGAGAATCCTTGCTTCCAAACTAGAACAGATTATCCTTAAAAGACTAAACCCCATGAACTAAAATGACCTATGCTATGCAGTTTTGGGAAGACTGCTCGGTTGTGGGAGGAACTCACGTTGCAGCAGGTCAGGCGGGACTGCTATCTGTGAAAATCGAGACCATGTTAGGAAATTCACAGAGAACTGTCTCTTGTGGGAAGGACCCCATGGCACAGCATCAGAAGGAAACTCCTTTCCCTAAGAATACTGGAGAAAGATTTTTAGAAAGTGAAAGACTGACCAAAACCCCATGTTTTTGTCTCCTTGCGCTGTCAGTGGGAAAGAGGGAGGGGCTGGGAAGAAAATAAGTGTTCTAAAGGTTTATTTTAGTTCTCATTACCCTTTTTAGTTTTAATTCTGTTAACAATAAATTTTCTTTATACTGTTTAAATTTGGACCTGTTTTGCCTTAGAGTAGTTTTTCCCCTAATCCTTATGTCAGCTCATGAAGCTTTTGGGTTTTTTTCCCCTCCTCTGCTCAGCTATAGCAGAGGTAAATGCGTGACTAGTTTTCGTGGGTACCTGGCTTTTAGTCAGTGTCAAATCCCGACAGATTCTTACTTCATATTTATTTGTTCTGTGGTAGAGTAAGTATATTCTGCCAAATAATCTCATTGTTGTTCAGTAAAATTTTTGAGGATAAAATATGGCTTCATATCCTGTTACACAGAAGTTTAAAAATATATCAACACCCCTACCCCCCCCAAAAACCCTCCAAACACAAAAAAACCACAGTATATTTTAACATTCTTTCAATATGCAACATTTTTGCTTGGACTCAGCTGAGTGTTTCATCTATTGTTCTATCTATGACAAAATACACCAGAGGCAAAAAAAGAAAACATAGAAATAAACAAAAAACAAAACAACATCATCAACAACAACAAAACAGCACATCTGCATCAAAATGTATTAACTCTGAAACCTGAAAGTTATCCATTTGAGGAGAAACAAACAAGCAAAACCCACTAAATTAAGTGTTGTATATGTGTATGTGTACGGAAGACAAGCAACATATCACTTTGATCAATATAGTGCTTATGAAAAGTGCCCTTAAGACCTCTAGAAAGCAGAATTTCCTTCCATCCACATAAGCAGCTGAAGCATGTTTCCTCATGATGTCTGCCCAAAAGTCTCAACTCTAACATACCATAATTGCAGGTATGACTCATTTAATGACTAAGAAGAGAACCTTAACAAAAAAATATTGTTTGTGTGGATCACTTTTCTGATGTAGAAGTCAATAACAAATCATATAGTCATCCTAATTACTTTTAGCTGGTATTAACAACAGCTGAATTTGAACTAGTTACCCACAGATGAAAGGCTTATGTTACTCATCTCTTCCCAGCTCATGTCTCAGCTACTGCTGATGTTCCTTTGGCCATGCAGAAAACATTTTTTATGAGTTTGGAATGTTGCTGGATGACTGAGTCAAAGACTGAATTCTGAAAGTCATGTGTATTAGGCAGTGCTCCTGCTCTTACAGCAAGAAGTTTTAATATTAAGAAATCTTTCTATCACATTAAATAAAAAATAACATTCACAAATTCATAGAATTATGGAATCATTAAGGCTAGAAAAGACCTTTAGGATCATCAAGTCCAACCATCAAGCCAGCACTACGACCATGTTCACCACATCCTCAAGTGCCATACCCACATATTTTTTTAACACTTCCAGGGATGGTGTCTCCACTACTTCCCTGGACAATCTGTTTCAATGCTTTACAGTCCTTTCCATGATTGTTTTTTTCCTGGTTTTGTCCTAATTTAAACCTTCCCTGGTGCAACTTGAGGCCATTTCCTCTCATCCTGCCACTTGTTTTTTGGGAAAAGGGGCTGACCCCCACCTTACTACAACCTCCTTACAATTCACTTGTAAGAACAGTAGGAGAACAGTAAGGTCCCCCCTGATACTCCTTTTTTTGCAGGCTAAACACACCCAGCTCCCTAAGCTGTTTCTCACAGGACTTGTTCTCCAGCCCCTTCCCCAGCTCTCTTCCCTTCTCTGGACATCCTCCAGCACCTCAATGGCTGTTGATTTCTGCTTAGAGGTCACTCCTCCAAGTCAGTAGCCCAAGTTGGGTTGGAAACTTTCCTCTAAAATGACCAGATACTTAACCTTAATTGTTTGAGGTTTTTTTCATTCTAAAATGAAAACTACCTTCTTCTTCAAAGTATTTCTCTTTAAGGAATATTGTACACTTTTCACATTTCCTGTTAGCTCAACAATATGGCATTCTGGCATTCTTTCATGCGAGCATTAAATCATTGTGTCCTTGGGAATATCACGGTTGTATACTTGCTGTGATGTCACAGACTGAATATTTGTTAAAAGGGGGAATGCCTGCAGCTAAGCATACATGAAAGTTCTTTACATGACTTAAAATCAGCGTCTGAGCTATCATGGGTTCCTCTGGAGCTTTAACAGCCATAGAGGTTTCAGGTTTTTCTGAGTACTATATTATATTTTATAGCAGCCAGACGTAACTGAATCATTTGAGGTCCAACATTCTATTAATAATTTTGCATGTTAGACATCTGCCCACACAAACATCAGGAGCTATAGCCTATGTGTTCTCACTTACTGAAAGACTTTATTGCAACCAGATGGCCCTTTAAAAGTTTGAGGGAATCTTTAAAATAAGTGAGAATGCTGGTGGAGGGTGGTTTTCCTGCTGCTGATCATAGAGATAGCACATTAAGGCTCTCAAACACCTGCTGTTTGTGTCACAGTTTTCAAAATAGCTGAGAAAATGAGCAAAATTCTTATTTTATGTTTTCATTATGAATAGTTCTTTACAAAATACAATTTGATATGATTTTAATTTTCTAGCGTACAAAGTGAAGTTTCATAGCAAGTTTCAATTCAATTTCTACAGCAATCACCAGTATGGGGAGTAATTTTTTTTTCTTTTAGTTTACAACTTAAAGGTTCTGTTTTGTCAGCATTGCCAAGTACATTTCCCCCTGAATTTTTCTTCCCATTTTTCTGTGATCAACTTACTGATTCACAAGGAATTCAGGAGTGTGTATCTCACTTTTTTTATCCTTAACCTGGGTACAGATATAAATTCAACTCTTTCTTTTGTCTGGGATTTTTTCCCACAGTATAATGCTAACCTGTCATGCTAACATGTCAGTAACTAAGTCAAAAGTCTTAATCACTAACTAATATTCATCATGTGATCACAAGGCTTCACAAATTCTTCTAAGGGTCATATTTTACCAGGCTACAGGCAGCTACTGAGAAGTGAAAAACAGCATTCCAAAACCACTCTCTCAAAATAACCATTTAGGCCACATTTCAGTCAGGCCATATTGGAAACCAAAAGTGTTTGGCTCAGGACACAGTGGCTGGAAAGTGGCCTAGCAGAAAAGGACCTGGGGGTGCTGGTCAACAGCAGCTGAACATGAACCAGCTGTGCCCAGGTAGCCAAGAAGACCAATGGCAGCTGGGTTATCAGCAACAGTGTGGCACCAGGACCAGGGCAGTGACCTTCCCCCTGTGCTGGACACTTCTGAGGTCTCACCTTGAATCATGTGTTGAGTTTTAGGCTCCTTATGACAACAAAGACATTGAGAGGCTGGAGCATGTCCAGAGGAAGGCAAAGGAGCTTGTGAAGGGTCTACAGCACAAGTCTAATGAGGAGCAGCTGAGGGAGCTGGGAGTGTTCAGCCTGGAGAAAGGGAGGCCTAGCAGGGACCATATTGCTCTCTACAAGAGCCTAGAAGGAGGTTGTA
>VWZW01007470.1:188791-203236 GCA_013397115.1 Edolisoma coerulescens
GGACATTAGGAAGGATTTCTTCACAGTAAGGGAGACTAGACACTGGAGTGGGCTGCCCAGGGAGGGGGTGAAGTCACCATCCCTGGAGATGTTTAATGAAAGACTGAATGTGGCATTTAGAGCCATGGTCTAGTTGATATGACAGTGTTCAGTCATGGTTGAACTCCATGATCTCAGAGGTCTTTTCTAACTTAATTGATTCTATGATTCTGCGTTTGATTAAATTTGTTCACTTTGGGTTTTGTTTTTTTTTTTTTGAAAACTTTGCATTATGATTTCATAAGATCTCATAACTGACAGTTCAGCTTATTCTAAAGCTACACCATGCTTCTTGTCAACATATTATGCCAACAACCATACCATTTTTCATTTCAATTTTCATTTCAGATTTCATGTCTCTTCATCTCTATGCATAGCATTCTTTTGAGAAAAATACACCAACTTGAAACTAAGTCTTCGGTATAGTGCTAATCTGACCTGTTTAATATTTTTTAAATGTCTATGAACACATGAAAGTAGAGATGTTTCAAGTTAAAAGTGAAAATTAACTGAATGACTGTTGTGCCAGCAGTGCCCAAGTTTTCTCTTGTTCTGAGATATCACGGTAATGTGGTTTTTAAAAGTCATTTGGAAAATATAGGTATTTCTCTTTTCGCATATTTTGATAATTCAATGGACATTCTAACATCTCTATTTACAAAGTTACATTTTTCTTCATTTAAATATTGGGGAGGAAAAAGTAACTTTGTAAGTCCAAATGAAAGCGTTCTCTTTTCAAAAAGTCAAGAGGAATTCCAGGCAGTACTTTAATGAAGTGCAGAAGACCAAATTACAAAGCATGAGAGTATGGCAGATCAAGAATATTGTTTTGCTCCTTCACATGCAAAACAATCTGTGTGCTAATGACTACCCTGACATGTGACACATGTATATATCTGTTTGAGGACAGCCATAAAAAAGTGCTTTTAGGCTAAAAAAGTCTGATTTGGTTGTGGTCTGGCTTGTTTATTTCATTTAATTTGATAGTTAGAAGTTATGTCTCCTTTTTTAGCCAAAGAAAAAAAGATTCCTTCAAAGCAGGAATCTAAATTCAGAGTTTCTGATTTTTTCACTGGAGCAGCTTATGCCTCATCACTGAATTCTGGTTTAACTTAGGGAATGTAAGCTAATATAGGGTTATTGAATATGTCACTCAAGAACCTTACCTTATGCTCTTTGAATACCTCTCACTGCTTTAATGATTTGTATTTAGATAAGGTATAATTATCATTACTAGGCAAGTAACTCCATGCAATCAAGCAGACAATCCAGGGATAAATAAATGTATCTTGGCAGAACCAAGGACTAACTTGTAAATATTAACAAAAGAATCAAAAATGTAATAGGTAGATTTTCAGACAACCAAAGTCTTCCTACAGTGGCTTTCTTATGAATAACATTCACATTTCTAATATCTATTTGTCATTCAGAAATCTTCATTGATTACTCCACAGAAATATTTTGGAGGGGCTTCTTGGTCAGAAAAGTTTGTCACCTTTGCTGTAGGGTATTCAAGTATGAGGACATTCAGTCTGGCAATTCTGATGGAAATTATAAAGAAGAAGTGATGGTTTTTCTTATCAGTTTTGCATTCATCTATAATTGTATTTCCTGTGCTGTATCTCACAGAATAGATTAAAAAAATTAAACAAATCCAATATAAAATAAAAAAACACATAAAAAATGCAAGATGCTGTTGTAGTCCTGAAATCCACAGGGGCTATCAAAAGTACCTAAAATCCCCCCCTACCTTAGTATATACCTTCACACAAATTCAGAAAAGGTGTTACTGTTAAGATCCAATTATAAGAGATGCCTCTGCCTGAATTAAGGTGCAAAACAGACCACATGCCAAAGTCAGTAGTACAGAGTTTATTTAACAGTAAAGATGAGGGAGAGAGGTAGGAAGAAATGGGAAGGTCAGAGTGAGGGAGGAAGAAAGAAATAGAAATTAAGTAGAAAGACAACACTGCCATGTGGGTTCAGTGGCATCCTGATGATCCCTCTTCACCCTGATCTTCCCAATGTTGGGGAGGTCCCCAAGTCATTCTCCTGGGGTATCACCCTTATACAGTCCAAATTCCAGGTATCCGCAGGCACATAGATGCTGTTCCCATAACTTGGGATGGCATGTGTAAGCAGTTTTTTCCTTTCTCACAGTTTGCCATGGTGGGAATTTTTTGTCTGGATGCTAATTGAACTTTCACCTCCATTAGGCTGTCCAGCTGTGCCACCTGTGCTTATCTCAAGTTCCATTGCGGTGGTTTATCTTAGAGCAAATTCCTTCTGTGGCTTTGACAGTGTTTCTGAGACAGACAACTGCATTCTTCAAGTCCTTACAGTTGCAGGCGAGGGACAGAAAGGACCACATTGAAGAATTTCAAAGAAAAAACCTGACCGTGAAACTCATTGTGTAAATTAAAGAAATCACCTGAAACTCCTCTGTTAGTATACTGCTGCAGTATTGTCAGGCACAAGGCAGAGTCTTACAACCAGACCCTCAACCACAGAGAATTGTAGCTCTCAAGAGCTCAATTCTATGTGGTCTTGATGGGGAAAACAGCTAGGATGTAGACTCCTGTGTAACACTTCGGTGTCAGAAGCAGGTAGCATTCAGTTGTTGCTTCAGTTCTCAGAGCTCCAGGCCTTTAGCTCTCCATTCCTGATACCACCTGCATGAGAATCCTGCTGCATTAAGCTCAGGATTTTTCAAAGGTGACTGACTTTGCCAATGGTAAAAGAAATAAGCTTTTTTATTTAGAGCTGCTTTCACAACGTTGCTTTGGTTGTTGGTAACCCACATCAATAAACGATAGAGACTTCGATGATTCAGCAGATAAAAATCCTAGATAACACTGGACACTTTGTCCAGATGCTACTAACAGTCTTGTCTTTAATTTTTCTACATACTGGTTCTCTGATTATAAGCAGGAGTCTGATTTTTACAAAAAAAATTTGTTTCTTCCATTAATTTCATCAATTCTGAGAGGAAGTGAGCTGTGGCAGATGGGAATAAGGTATAATATTAAATAACAGAAGCAAGGAACTATATTAGCTAATAATAGGTCATTTGACAGTGTGAACTGAAACAACTGAATTTACTGAAACAACGATTTGGGAAACCAACCACTACAAGCAACTTACTGGCCAAAGAGGGAGTAGAAAAATTGGCTTTTACCGCAGGCATAGTTACTGAATCATATTTTTAGAATGGCTTTCTTGGCTTATACATCACAATTTCTCCTAAAGTTGTCTTTTTCAGGGAGTGTTTTATCACCATGTGAGAAAGTATTAAATGGATTTTTAAAAGACAAAAAATTTAAGAAGAAAATTATGTCACAAATAGCCTGGAAATCATAGTTCATCTTAGTTTCACTTTTTTAGTAATGTTGTATTTGAATATTTTGCAACTCTATATGCAAAGTCTCCAGAAAGACCTTAATTAGAAATATGTAAGATAGATGAGTAGTCTTGAAAGAGAATAAATGGCAGTCAAAACAAGGATAGATCCATTAAGCCCCCAAAGGTTACAAACACATTATTTCACTTTTGTTATCTGTAATTTGGATTGCGTCATTACAGTGTCCTATAATGTCTGAAAATTAATGACTTGCTATGACACTGAAATCAAGGTGAAGTAAATCCAAAGAATCATTTAATCAGCAGAGTGCTTGGCCTTCCTTTGTTTGTACTGGAAGAAGATGTATTGGTTATTGGTCATTTTAAAGACTTCTTGCTGTGATATATCCTCAGAAGGGAAAACAAAAAAAAAAAGATAAATATTTGAAAGAAGATGGAAGGTAGACCAATAATGTTGCAGGTGCTTGGAAGAGATGTGATTATATGCAGAGACAGTACATGGAAGTAATAAAGATGAAACATTTAAACACTAGGTAAAGGAATTGGAAGATTTTTCAAATTATCCATCTTACACATTCTACTGGGTGATGAGAATTATTGTAGAAAAAATTAACATGCAATGATGTGAGGATTTTGAATTTTCTTTCCTTCTTGCATTAAGAATTCAAAACCAAGATTTCTTTTAGTTAGAGCTTGAATTGTAACCCTAAGGAAAAAACAGAAAATCAATGAAACATAATGAGATGATCCTCTAGAAAAAGGTAGTCTTTAAGGAAATCTTATTACTCTAAAAATAGAATTACTTTATTAATAAGAACCATCAAGTAAGTGTGAATTAAAGGAACACTTCTTTCTCATAGGGAACGTGATTTAAAATGAGATCAGCAATCAGATTATTCATAAAACATAGCACAATGCACCACTCTATCTAAGATTAAAGAAATTAAGTAATTTCTCATGTAAATGACAACATGGGAGTTTTTTGTCCTTAAAAGTTGTGTTCCATGTTTCAGTCCTAATCAATGAAATATAATGCATAGAAATGGGAAACAGTGCAATTTTAAAACCTGTTCACTTAATTTGCTAATTTAGTAGCAGAATACAGATTTTCTTTGTGTTATGTGTTACAATATGACACATAAAAATCTTATTTAAGGCAGAAATTATGCAAAATGTGATATAGTCTATGATTATTTGTTTGTTTCTCCTGGATGTTGACCTCTGTGTATGCAATGAAGTATGTACTGTGCATTTGGAACACCAGTATTTATCCTGTCAGGGAAATTTATCCACTTACTATATTGTCATGATATGGAAATAAATTGACCTTTCCTCCTTTTCCTTTTCAATAATAAGGCAAAGTTCCTTACCCATCAACCTAAACTGAGACCAATTTAACACTGTTTTTGTGATTCACTTCTGTTAAAGCCAGTAGGATTACATCCCATGTAGCCCAAAGGTTGTGAGCCTTGCCCCAGCTGTGGGGGACACTGAGCACAAGCTCACAGCTTGGTTCCAGAGAAGGATTCTGGGATAATCAAAGCAGTTGAGCATGTGTCAGGTACAATGGAATTGTTATCAGTTTAGACTCTCACACTCTGCATAATGATTGAGGAAGGAGCTCAGAGAAACAAATTACCATATCTTGTCTCTGTATGACCAATTGTTTTTCTGCCCTCAGGTATAAGTTCAGCCTGAAAAACACAGGATTACTGGTTTTGCATGTTTAAAACTAACAAATACCAGATAATATTTCATTGAATGGCCTGGCTGTCAAGTTTTTGTTAGTCTCAAAATCAGACCTGAAGTTTCAATTTCTTACGGGTTTTTTTTTGTTTCTTTTCTCTCTTTCCATCAATGGATTTTTTTCTAAGCTGTGTTTCTTAGCTTATTACAAGTTTGACCTAAGTCTGCAAGATGCAAGAAAATTATATTTGAGACACTTCTATTACCTTACCAGAAACAGAGATAAGGATGACTGATTGGTGGTTCTCCAGGTGCTAATTTCTATCTATTTTGAAAAAAAGGTGTGATATTCCCTTTTCTGCAAGTCACTGGGAACTTCACTGACTGCCATGACTTCCCAAAAGACATCAAAGCTCTGCCAAATAAAATAACAAAATTAAACAATTTTAAGTCTTCAACCAGGGAAAAAATACTAGCTTTGTGTTGAAATTCGTATACAGAGCAATACTTATTTTTGGCTTCAGATTATTTGAAGAATGCCACTCACAGAAGTGGACAAAATTAGGACTTGAAATGAAGTGTTGTATTTCATGTATCTATTAAATTATTCCAAAAAGTGTAACATCTCTTCTGTTTTAATTTTAGTCCATCTTTAAAGGAAAAAAAAAAGTGGATGTTCGGCTTCACTTCTTTGGTATAAGGTGTGCAAAATCATTGGAGTAACACCAGGGACCAATTTGCTTCTTCTCACACCTACAAATCCTATAAATGAGTGAGAGAGAACTGCACTTTGGTGAACTAACAGCTCCTGATGACTGAATAAAAAGATGAAGTCAGCTTTTCACCGAGAAGCCTCTCAAGGCAAGACAGCCTTGAGGCTGATATCAGTCACTCTTCAAAGCTATCAACATCATTTGTTTTTTTGAATTGAGACCTCTTTTCTCTCCTTAACCTACTTTACCCTCCTCCTAGAAGGAATACAATCAGGAGTTAACTCAATGTGGCATGTTGGAAAGGCACATTGGAAATGAGAAAATCAACATTTCCTGTGATAGAAACTTTTCCTTTTTTTATTTAGATACTGAAAAAAGAAGAGAGAAGAGATCACAAGTAGTTGGGCTAAACAGAACCTGAACAGAACATCCAAATGGTAGAGAAACAGCCCCTGTCAGAAGACTGAAAATGCAGTGAAGAAACACGTGTATGTACGAAGCTGTGGGGATGTGTCAGGACTGGCTCTGGCTGATAATGTATTACTTATCCTGACTACTGACAATGACAGCACTGCATTCTCAGGGAGCACACAGCAATTTTATTGCTCCCCCAATAAAAGTAGACCACTCCGTGAACTTGCAGTGCATGTTCCCAGACAGCACTTTATTTTGAGCAAACAGGGATATAAAATTTATAGGACAGTTGAACACAAGAACATTAAAATGATTCTTCCTAAGTTTGTACAGCAACCAGTGCACAGCCTAGTCTGCCATACTCCTTTTAAAACCAGAAATGGGATTAAAATACTGTGAAAGACTGTATGACTTTGTGGTAATGAGTTTACCAGCAGAAACTTTCCTTTATGCTTCAATTATTTTCTTGTTTCTTTGTGACCCCTGTACAGCAAGGAGGGCTTACAGTATTTCAGCATTGAGGAAGAAATGCAAACACACCTAAGATAAAAGACAAAGGTGCTACCAGAACATGTGAAAGTAGACTAGTCGCAGGCCAAAAGGGACTAGAAATGGGAAGAAAGCTGAACTCTCAAAAAAAGGCTGTTCTGAAACACTTCTGTAGTACTAGTATGTGTTGGTTTAACACAGCCTGGTTTTTGGTGGGGGCGGGAGAAAAGCTGCTCGAGATTTTTATGTCTGGCACCGAGCCAGTCACTGAAGGCTCTGACGATGGGCAAGTTACTAGCCCAATTAGACATGTTGGTATGGCCTCTGTGACGACATATTTAAGAAAGGAAAAATCGCGGGCAGTTATCTTTTTTCTTCTCCCAAGGGGTGGTGAGGCGACCGCCAGGACTCATCCTGGCGGGGGCCACGGGGGGCCGTGTGGCCGGAGCCCTCCCAAAGTCAGGACCATGTGGCCGGAGCCCACCCGGGGCCGGGACCGCGCCGCTGGGGCCCTCCTGAGGCCGGAGCCGCCTGTGCGGTGCTGGCGAGGACCACATGGCCGGGCCGGCCGGGCGGTGCCGGCCGGNCCGGGCTGGCCGTGCGGTGCCGGCAGGGACCACGTGGCCAGCAGCAAGAGATGTGGCGAGCAATTCCAAGATGCAGAGCCCAGACGAGATCAACCTCTCAACTGCAACTTCCAGACACCAACTTTCTTCCAAGTCAGAGGAAAAGGAACAGTAAGGACACGTGAGGAAAACCAACATGGCGGCACCGAGGTCAGTGAAAAAAAAGGAGAGGGAGGAGGGGCTCCAAGCGCCGGAGCTGAGATTCTCCTGCAAGCCGTGGGGAGGACTGTAATACAACAAACTGTTTCCCTGTAATTCATGAGGTGCATGGGGGGTGCAGAGATCCACTTTTAATTTTTACTTTTAATTCTGTTAATAATAACCCTTCTTTGCACTGTTTAAGTTTTAAACCTGTTTTGCCTTAAAAGTGTGGTTTTTTTCAATAATCCTTATTTCAACTCATGAAAATGAAGCTTTCAGTTCCTCCTCCTCTGCTCAGCTACAGCAGAAGAAAATAAGTAAATGTTTTTTTCGTGAGTGCCTGGCGCTTAGCCAGCTTCAAACCACAATAAAGTATTAGAGACAAAACAATCTAGTTCTAAAGAGATTGATCACTAAGTGAAAGAAATTGTAGAACTGTGTGCATAATCCCAGACACCTGTGTCCAATGGCTATATCCATACACTTCCTTCTTACTGTTACCACCCTGTAGTATCTTTGTAGCATCCGGTTGTGTTCAGACTGTACGACAAGGTATATAAACCACAAATATTCTGCATGCTTAACAAGCCCATTTTGTCACTCATCCCACGATGCTTTACTTTTTTTATATGATGGAATCTGACTCTTAACAGTATGTACATAATGGTCTCTCCGATTTTTTTCTCAGCTTTTGCACACTTCCCTTAGCATATGTATTTCCTTATGAACAAGCTGGAGAAAGAAAGGATGTGAGGTTGGTTCTTTGTGACAGCACTATACATGACAGTGTCAGAGTGAGTCCATTCAATCTTTGCAGTAAGTAATGAAGGAACTCCTATGGCATGTATTCATTGGGTCTTTGTGCAAGAAAACAATCCTGTCAGTAGAAAAGCTGCCTGTCTTTTGCTATACTGTGTTGGCAGAAAAGGCAAACAGATCACACTTGTGTGAGGTGAGATCTCCTCATCCTTTATCATCTGAACTCTTGAATGATTTTGTCTGTCTGTCTTTTCCTTCCATTATTTCAGACTTGTCTCCTTTGTGCAGGCAGAAAAGTTGCACATTTGCCACTATAATGCTGTGGTTATTTGAACAGTGTGCGAAAAATACAGGCTGTCTCCTGGCATCTTTCCAACAGGGTTCAACAGGGTGAGGGGTCCTGCAAACTTATTCCCTGCTGTCACACAGTAAATTCTTCAGTAAAATAAATTGGCCACTTGCAGATAGCAAGCTGAGAACTTGTGTCAGCCAGGGTCTCACTGATAAAATAGCCAGCCATTTCTTAGGAGAAAGTGCAAAGATCTAGCTAGTCAAGTATAATCACAGGAGGACTCATAGGCAGTTTATCCTAGTTCTTATGACCAGTCACTGTGATACTTGAAACTAGTGTTATTTCACTACTTTTGATATTCTGGAGGTTTACTCTGAATACCAGAGGTGTGTTACAGACTCCACAATTCTGCCATGCTAGATTCAGAACAAGGTCTGTCAGTGCTGATTATTGTGGTGTGTGCCCAACAAACAGCACAAGTAAGTTTTTGTAGTTAATAAGGACTATACATTAATATTAATGTTCCCAAAAATATTTTTTAAAATTAATATCGTGTTAGATGTTAGTAGTAAGTTCATTGTCTTCTTCTTAAATGCTTAACACGTTTTGTTCTAAAATGCATTTATGGCAAGGCTTAAGGGAAAATATGGTAAAATGGTCCAAACTGATTGGAGATTTTTTTCTGTGAAAAAAATTTTAAAATTTCCATTGGAGGATCAAATGTGATCATTAAAGTGCTGTTAGTTAATTCAAATTTGTATTTAGTATTAACCATAGAAAGTCAAGGTCTTAAAGTCTTGTGCCATCTAATTGCTTTGGGCTAGCTGTTTACATTTGTGCTCATTGTTGCATTGCTATGTGTCTAAGCCTTCTTGCAAAGGTGGCAAGGTGTGAACAATCTAAGTGAGATGGGGATCATCATTTTTATAAAGCCTCTTTGAGAGAAGAATTCAGCTTTTAGTCATCCTAAAGTATCTCGTGTTCTGAGTGTCCTATTGTATGGGAGAATGGTGAATAGTCTATCTATAATTAGCAATGTTTTGATCTTTCTGTTACCCTAATACACTTTTCTTTAGACAAAAGAGAGAATCGCTCTTTCTTTCTTCCTCACTGATATACAGCTTTGTTAAAAAGCAGATCGAAAATTTTTCTAACCTTTCTCCATATCTTCTGCTGGAGGCTAGCGTATATTATAACAAATTACTTGTGGCTCCGGGATAGATTAATTTGCAAGTATAATATGCTCTAGACTGAACAAAAATGAAACCATTGAAAAATACTACCAAAAGAATTACAGTGTTCTAATGCATTTACTTAAAATACAGCATTATTTTTTCAAAGAAATATTTGCATGTGTACATACAAAGACCAATATTATATGGTCTTTGCATATTATATACAGAGAGAGAGAAGGAGAGGGCATAAGATCAGTGTGAGCTTTTTGAAATCAAATCTAGTACCACTGATTACACCAGTTATTCATTTGGCCCAAGGTGAGCTATTTAGTGAACTAGCATCAGAAAGGCCTAAGTGATGAAGCAGAATACATCTTATGAGCTTTAATGTGAACAACATTCCCAATAATGTTAGCTGGGTAGTAGCTCAGAACAGAAGTAATTTTCTTCATTCTCTTCCTGGATACATAATTCATATTACAGAATCAAATTATGGGACTAATGTGTGAGAGAAGATGCAGTGAAATACTCTGCCTGGGAAGCATAGGGAGGCTCATACTTAATTATGAAAGGTCTTAAAAAAAAAAAGAAAAGGAAACGAAAAGGTAAAGGGGGGAAGGGAAAAGGAAAATTTTGTTGGATGTGACAAGAACCTGCTAAATTTCTGAACTAGAATATATGTGAATCTCATGATGTGTCACAAGTTAATTTTCTGGTAAGTGAAAGCAAAACCCCTTCTGCAATCTGTAAGTGGGGGGTTTTTTTAACCCTTCAGCTGTAGCTATTTTGATATAATACTTCTTTGAAAAAAGTGAAACTGAGTGCTAAGTACTGTCTCACTTCCCACACATATACATGAAAAGTCTTTCAGACAGAACTGATATCAATACTTGTCATTGCCATTACCCAGCATTTCCTGTTACCGAAGGTTGTTCAGCATGTCATATACCATTATCAATTTTTACATTTGACCTGAAAGCATATTCATTACATATATCTCTACAAGTGGTACATTATGTAAAGTGCTTTTAACATTTCTCCCATAAAAATCTTCTTAACAATTGAATATGTACTTTGGAGTATTCTGCTAAAAATGTATAAAAATTTAGTTATATGTTCAAATTTTATTAATCAGTGTTGGAAACTGAAAAGAAGCAAACTTTTGAAAAAGCAAGATGGAAACATAAACACAGAAAAGACTTTTCTCTATAGAAGTGTTGGAAACACTGATATGCCCTTGTTGCATGGTATCTGGTAAATATTTTACAGACAGGCATTGCAATTGAGTTTCATTTCCTTGGACACAACCATTAGAAATAAGAGACACAGGGAATCATACAGACTCCCTGAAAGTTATCTTCTTTAAAACTTGAGCAAATTTCTTCTTCTGAGCTTTCTCATTATGGAAATAAATATACCTTAACACACTTTGTACAAGAATTTGAAGTATTTTACACATTGCACACTCTGTAGTTTTGCTTATTGGTCCTTGCCATCAAACTTGCTTCCAATTTTTTATTTGTTTATTTTTAATTGTTTTTATTTTATAGAAAGCTACTTTAATGTCTTTTTATTCTAGTTATTATGGGGAGTGCTTCCAGGGATTGTGGTTTAACCCCAGAAGGCAGCTACTACGCTCCACACAGGTACTCATTCACTATCTTCTTAGGGAAGTTGGGAAGAAATTCCACAAACCATGAATGCAGCCCTGCCAGGGGGATCAGTTGAGTTGGTCCCCCTCAGAGCATCAGTTTGTAGTTAGGACTTTCCCTTCACCTTTGGGAATTGGAGCCCTTATCTTATTGGGTGAGTGATTTTTCATTCTGGGCCTCTCTCTTAGGTCAGTCATGTAGTGCCCATTCCATTTGACATCATTAATCTTTATTCAAATGTAGATGGAGCTTTAATTAGTTTAATTGGTTTATTTGGTTAACTGGTTTATAAATAAATCTCATTTGGATATATTTTTTGTTTCAGTTTTATAAACCTCCATAACATTTTAATTGGCTTAGTTAACAGAATGTCAGTAGGGGAATTCTTATGGAGGCATGACTATACTCCTTTTCCTCCAGGAACTAAATGGGTAAAGGAGAAGTGGGTCAACATGTCTGCAGAAGTAGAGAGAAAAGAACAATGCCACAAAAAAAATCATGATGGTAGAGGCAAAGGAGCTCTCTGTGCCCTCCTGGGGACATGTCTAATCCAGGCACAGAAGACTTTAAGAAAATAGCAAAAGATAGATGTCTCAAAAGGAACATTGAAAAGAGAAAGACAGCAGACACACCTCTTAGAACAGAAGACTGAAATCATGATACAACACACAAAAAACCTCCCAACCAAACCCCTGCATTGTACAAATCAAAAATGAATCATGGGAACAGAAGCAAGGAATTGGGCTGGGGACATTTGGGGAGGATCTGGCTAAAATGGTGTAGAAGAAGATGAACCAGAAGACAGGGATGTGCAACCCTTATAAAGAAATAGAGATCCCAAGACTCCAAAGTGGTCACCTCCATACTGCTGTCCATACTGAGATATGTCCGCATTGACATATGTCCATGAACAGGACCAGAACTTGCTGAACTACAAGCTGAATTCTCCTACAAAAATGAGAGGAACAGAAAATGAGTATTTAAGGGGAGTTTCTGTGATGTGCATGGATTGCATAACTTTTAAGTAATGAAGAAGTGACTGGATTCTGTGATGTCCTCCATTTGTCATCATTTCTGATCTACACATTGTCATTTGCCTTAAGCTTCTTTCCTGTTCCTATACTGAATTCAGAGAAGGAAATATATAAAACCAGTTTTCCTCCTGAGACTAGTTTAGAGGCAAGTGGTGTCTCAGTGAAATTATGCATTAATAGATCTTGTGGGTATGAAGTAATACTTTTTAGAAATACTTTGCATGTAAATTTAGAAAGCCTTTCCTGAAAGAGTCTGGGTATAATCTGAAATGGATACATAGTCTTATGTTCATTAGAGGATTCTGGTGAATATGACTTGTAAGCAGCAGAGCACATAAAAAGACCTGTAACAGTCCAGGTATAACTTCATCGGCATGCACGATATTAAATCTGTTACTTGCTTAAATTTCTGTAGTTTATAAATATAGATTCTATATTTATTAAAATATATTTCCTTCTCATATCAGAAGTGAAATTAAATTGTATCTCTTAGGTGAAAATGTAGCTGTATATTTCTTTTATGTAGAAGTGTCAATAGGAAATCTACGGTACAAGAATTCATATTTAGATCTAGCTTGTCAGCTACACTTTCCTTTAAAATACATAGAGAGCTCTAATTATGAATAACCCCCAAGTCATATGGCAGTCATAGAGAAATGCATATGAATAACATGAATTACTGAAAATAATGTAATTTCCATTAAAAATGAAAATTACTTTAAACTTAAAAGGTAAAATTGGGCATAAGATCAATGAAGTCTGAAGAGATGTGACATCCTAATGAAAACTGGCATCACTTGAACACCCTTCAAAAGGACTTAGAAGAATCCAAAGGAATAGCAAAGCATGTATGTAAACTGAAATGTGTGTTCATTTGTCTTATTTGGAGCAACAAGCAGATGTGCGCCTTAGGATCCAGGAGGGTTTGGCAAGGAGTGCTGATGGGGGCTGGGGGAAAACAGGCGGGCGTGCCCCGCCAATCCCCCAGTTGCCCAAATGCAAGCCAAGAAACCGTCCGAGGGTTCGGGCAGGCGGCAGAGCCGCGCGTCCGGGCAGAAGGCGCTGCGAGGGCCTGCTAAGGAAAGCTCCGATTGCCATTGGGACACTGGGCAAAGGACAGAAAGCCCCAGTCCAGGAGGGCATCTCACTTCTTTCAGGACAGCCCAAGCCAAAGCCATCTGTGCTCCTAGGCCTAGCTCGTGTCCCGTTTTTCAGTGCTGAGCGTGGGCAAATCGGCTGCCCATCAAGATCCACTGATGCTCTGACATTTGCTCCCATCTCTTTGTCTATACTTTGTTCCTTCTCCCACAATTCCTCAAGCTCTTTGAAGTGTCTGTGGATCACAAGCACAGGCTTTTTAATAACTTCAGTCTGGATGTAGTCAGCTGTGTTCAGGAAGACAGGAGCGTGAGCTGTGGGACCCTGAGTCACATGTTCTCGCCTCTGTGCCCCTACTGCAGTTGGTGTTACTGCTGATGACACATCCCTACTGTGTTCCACGTCCTGCTCTTCCACCATCTGCTGGCTGGATGCATGCAGCTCAAGTGTAGCCTTGTCCTGGACATCTCTCCTGACACACTCGGCTGTGTCCAGCAGATCTGTGACATCAGCTGTTGGATGCTTCTTCTTCCCCTTCTTCTCTTCTGTGCTGGAGGGAGCAGTGGAGGCTAAGTGCAGAGCCCTCAGTGCTTTCCAGACAAGGCTCCCCCATCTCTGTCCAGCCAGAGTGTTGATGACTGTAGGTTCAGGAAGGCTTTGGGCACGGTCTGCACGTCTTTCTGCTCCTGTTGATTCCTCTGTGCTTAGTTCTGGCTCCTCTGGGTATTTGAAGGGTTTCTGGACCATAAGCACGGCCTTTTTGGCAACCTCCATCCAGATGTAGGCATTTGCATCCAGGAATATCAGAGCATCATCTGTGTGACTCTGCTCGGTATGTCCTGGCCTCTCTGCCCCTTCTGCTGGGGCTGTTACCCTNCCCCATCTCTGTCCAGCCAGAGTGTTGATGACTGTAGGTTCAGGAAGGCTTTGGGCACGGTCTGCACGTCTTTCTGCTCCTGTTGATTCC
>VWZW01007472.1:7366-18670 GCA_013397115.1 Edolisoma coerulescens
GGTGCGGGGGGGCTGTGCGGGAACGGGGAGCGGGGATGGGGTGCTCGGACCCCTCCGGGTGTCCGCGGGCAGAGCCCGGGTGGGCTCTGTGCCCCCACAGCTGGCCTTGCAGCCCTTCCGCCGTGCTCGCTGGCAGATGGTTCAGACGCCGCTTTTATTTTCTTAATTCCTAAAAAACCCCCTGTAGTTGAGGAAACTCCTCCCTGCAGTTTGCTGGGAGAGGCCGGGCCGTGGGGATGGGATTGGGCTGGGACCCATCGCGCTCATCCCGGGGGGACGGAGAGCCCGGCTGCGAGCGGGGTGTGGAGCCCAGCAAGGGACAGGTCGGAGAGCTCCGGGCCAGGGGAGGCGAGCCGAGGAGAAAGTGGCTGTGCGCGGGGGGAGCGTGAGCAGACTGGGCTGGCTCCGGCGCTGTGCTGAAGGGAGAACAGAAAACAAACTGCAGAAAAGGGGAAAAGCCGGTTATGTTTTCAGCTGGCTGGAGCAGGGCTCGGTTCTGTGCGCAGCACGGCGAGGGCAGGCTCTGGGAAGTGCCCTGAGATGGGGGGACAGAGCAAAACGGCATCGGAGGAGCTGCTGGCCGAGCATCTGTCCCGAAGTCTGAGATGCTGCTTTGATCCAGGAGGGGGGAGAAAACGATCCCCTGCGCTGGGTTGTGGCTACAGGGACCTGAAGCACATCTGTCCTCTTGGTCTCCTGATCTTTGGAAGACGGTCCTTACTCTCCTTTAGAAATGCAATTTCAAAATTGCTCAATCTTTTGCTATTTGAAGAGTTTGGGTTTCAGGTTTGGGGGTTTTTGCTCTGAACTTTTCTGTAATACCAAATCTTATGTGTTTTCCACAGAGAAATCATAAGCACAAACTGCAGCTGGTGCTGCCATGGGTAGCAAGGGTCAGTGGGAGCAAAGGATGTGCTCCCCACACTGCTTGGCTTCTGGGGGCACCAGCTGTGCCCCCCTTTTGTGCCCTTTGGGGACAAAACTGGTAAAATGATTGCACCTGGATCCCTTCAGGCTCTAAACCAGACACGAGGTAGCAAGAGGGGAAATTTTACGGTCCTGCCTGTACTGGAAAGGCCTGGGGGGCACTGGGCGGGCAGGGGCTCTGCTCAGGGGTGCTGGGTTGGGGTCTGCAGGATGGGAAGCTTCAGAGCTGATCCTCCTCAGGAGGAGAGAAGGAGCTTTCAGGACATAAAATTGGATGTAAACAGGGGAAATGACGGCCAGCTCGCTGGGCAGGTGGCTTAGGGGAGAGCAGAGGAGGGTGTGCTGCAGCTGCACGCTCTGCCCAGGGACACCCCGTCCTCAGCCCCTGCCCGGCCAGGTGACCTGGCAGCTCCCCCAAACAATGACATCATAAACCCGGTATTAAGCAACAGCCTGGGACTAACAACAGGATTCTTCTTCTTCTTCCACTTTTTTTAAACTTTAAAAAAGATTACCCAGGTGAAGTTAAACCCCAGAATTCAGCAAACCCGGATGAATCACCAGGAGCAAGCCCTGCTCCGTGGCTGCTGAAGGGCACTCACGGACTCACTTCAGACTCAAAGAGCAACTTTTGACAAACACTCCATCAAAAACTGGCTGATACTTGCTTGGCTCCTAATCCTCCCTGAGCTGTTTCCCCATTGCTAATCTCTCCAAGGAACCATTAATAAATCTTTCCTGGTTTGCAACGCTAATTCTGGACAAAGGCACCAGGAACCAGCAGTGCCTGGGCCCATGTCCCTGTTGTTTGCATGCTCTGCAGGAAGATAGTTTGGCCTTTAATGAGGCTAATTAAAAAGAAACAGAAAATAATAAATCAATCCCATTAATCTGTAATAAATTGAAGTGCTACGGTCCTTCGCAAAGCATCGGGGACTGCCAGCTCCCAACAGGCTGCAGTGCAAAATCGCTGTTATTGTTGTTTGGAACAACTCAGTGATGCTCCATAATGCCACAGTGCCAGCCCAGCGATGCTTCCCTGCTCATCCACGGCTTGGAGTCCCTTGGAGCAGGGGGGATCCTGCTGGAACTTGTCCCACACACATCCCTGGGCATCTCCTCTGCTTTCTTGGTTCGTGGCTCTTCCTGCCCAGCCGGGGTCCCTGGGCTGCAGGTGAGCATCACTTCCCACCCCGGGGCTCAGCAGAGCTCATCCCAGCCCGCTGGAAGGGGTGGATGTGTTCCTAAAATTAACCTGGAAATATTGCTTTGATAGGCCACTGACAGCTCCAGCGGAACCAAATTACCATTTGGAATTACCATGAGATAATTGGCCTCATTTACTATTTAAAGATGGGGGAAAAAAAAGCTCCCTCTTTCAGACAACTGCAGTAGAGAAATGTTCAGGCGTAGATGATGTCCCAAAACATATAATTACAGCTTTAAATAAATGTATGATGACATCTCAGGTTGAGAAACACTTCCTTTGTATTTCAGGTAGGAGCCAGCCAGGTCCTTTTCAAAGTCATTTTTTAATAAACAAAGGATATTCCTCTTGTTTTTCCAGACACGCAACTTACAATATTTGGAGTTGTAAGTATGTAATTTAAATTCTTTCACACAGTATGGATTTAAACCCATCCTCCTTAGAGATGCCTTTTACTTGCCAAAAGGTAAATGCCTCTCTCTGCTGCTTTTTGTCTTTGTAACTTGAAATGCTGCAGAGCTGCCCCAGTCCCACCCTGCAGATTGTAATGTTTGCAAAAGGGAGGAGATGAGAATTATCCCTTTCTCACTGCCATTAATTACGAGGATTAAACACCAAGGCAGCTACACAACATTACAAAGGAAAGGAAAATATGAGTTGGAGGAGCCAAGTCCTGCATTTGCTGCTTCACTGACAAGATGTGCCTGAGCACAGAAATGCCAGGAGCACATCCTGCAGCTCTGTTCCTGTTCCTGGTCCAGCTGGGACTCAGAGCAGCAGGTCCATGTTCTCCCTGCGTGGTGGTGGTGGTGATGGTAGTGAAGGTGGTGGTCCTCGTGGTGGTGATGGTGGTGGTGATGGTGATGATGGTGGTGATGGTGATGGTGGTGGTGGTGGTTGTTTTGGTTGTCATCGTGGCCCCAAAGAGCATCTCCCCCGCTGGGAACAGCCTCATGCCAGGGCTGGGGTTTATTTCCCAGGGAGGTGGCACCTCTCACAGGGGGGTTCCTCTCTGCCTGAGCCCCCCAGGGCTGGGGCTTTCCCATCCCTGGGTTGGTGTGGGATCCCTCCCTGGTCTCTGGTGGTTTGGTGGGAGAAGCTCTCGCTGCTGCTCCGGGCTGTCTCACGCTCTGTCTCGGTTTGTAATTACCAATGAAATATTTGGGCTAAGTGCTTAAATTAAGAACACATTTTTGATAGCTGACAACACTGAGGAAAGCCCTGGAGACCCTGGCAGGGCAATTAGTGCCTCTCCACTTGCACTGGAGAGGAGTCTTGAGAGAGGAAGCACGTTCATTCCAGAGGGTTTTTGGGTACAAAAATGCAGTTAGAGGGTATAAAAGGAAATGTTTAGGAACACGCAAAGCAGGAATGAGTCAGGAGCCTCCTTCACTGCAGGACAGGGAAGGCAGAAGGGAAGAGGTGCCTCAGGAATGACACCTCTAACACTTCCCCATCCCTGGCAGCAGCTCCCATCAGTGGTTTCATTTCCCTCCTCCCATCTACCTCTCCTGGCTGCTGTTCCAGGCTCATCCCTTGGCCTCGGCGAGCTCCCAGCTGCTCAGGCTTGGGAATCTGGGCGGATCCTCTCCCACTTGGCAGAGAACTTGCATAGCTAAGCACAAACAGGAGGAAAGCACCTCCATGGTCCAAGCGAGCGGCTCTCGTGTGCCGGGGCCTCCAGCACGGCTTTGCTTCACCCCTCCCTCTCTCCCTCTGAGCATCCCTGGAACTGGCTGAGAGCAAAATCCTAGGGGGCTGTGTCAGTTTTCCATGGTCAATCCCAACACCAAACCATCCTCCTCCAGGAGGGTGGGGCAGGTCAGGAACCCTTGTGTGGTGTGTGGGGGCTGAGCACGCTCCCAGCGCTCCCGTCTGAAATCCAACGGATGGACGCCAACCCTGGGAGCCCGGAGAAGCTCTACAAGCAGAGCTGGTGGAGAAGGGTGCCTTGCACATGGCAGGGCTGCCTGCACGTCCCTGCAGAGCGGGTGACACGGGGCTGTTTGTCTTGGACACGCTGGGATTGACCGGAAAACGGCGCCAACCTCTTGAGCAACACCGGGGGTTTTTGGCCGGCTGGGCAGGGGCTCAGCCTGGGCTGAGTTTATGGGATCTGATTTCCAAGATAGGGAAAACAAAACAATCCCTCTCCAACGGACTCGCTGGATGGAGCCGCCCCTGCCACGGAGACGGGAGCAGCCCGCTGGTGTCATTAGAGGTTAAATTACAGCAAATCGCGTTCCTCGTCCGCTAACGACGCCGGGCTGTGCGCACACATTGTTTAATGAGTATTTAGTTTGTGGAATTACTTTTATTGGTAGTTAACTGTGTAGTGGTCTCTGTGGGACATCTGGTGCACCATTTGAAAGGAATATTCCTCAACCCTTGCTGAGTGAAATTGTTTTTGTAGACAAGTGGAGACTTTGGGGCCATTAAGAAGATAAAACGCAGATTGTTTGCAGAGGGTTTTTATTTTATTTTAATGGCTTTCGAAGAGAGGAACTTTTATTATTTTATTTGTCTGTTGTTAGCAGGCAGTGCAGTGGAAACCAGGCAGAAGGTCTGGGAAGAGGCACAGATGTTCCTTTTGCTGTTGGCTGGGCCAGCCCCCAAACCCAGAGCAGAGGATTTGAGCCTCTCTCGGAGCTGCTGTTACATTTTCCAAGTCTTGAAACAGCTCCTCTGCCCACCAGTTTCTCAGTAAAACCACTGAGGGGTGGGGTGGGACTCTCTGTATAATAATTTAAAAACATGACAGTGGAAGGGACAAGGATTGTGTACAAACCAGAGAAAATGAAGGGCTTTATGCTTCCTTCCAGTGACAGGAGAATCACAGATGGATCCCAGGCTTCCATCTCCCAGCCCAGCACCAGTTCATGCAGGCCACAGAAGAAATCAGCCAATCTCTAGTTTTGGGGCACGGCAGGCTGTGATGGATGTTGGGACATCTTTATCCTCAAAAGCAAATACTCTTAAGAAAAGAGCAGCATTAATTTCCAGTAGCTAATGAGTTGCCTCAGGAGTTAATTGAACATTGTGTCCCTCTGTGGAGGAGGCTGCCTGACTCCTCTGTGTCTGCAGGAGCAATGATTTCAATTATTTAGGGGAAATTTACAACCCTGGTTGCTGTTTGCTCTTACAGTGGCACATCTTGTCCCAGGGAAAACCACAGGCACGCCCAGGCTGGGACATGAGGGTTTTAGTAGGAAGATAAAGTGGAACTGCTAAAGCAGGGAGGGATGGATGCTTGTGTATCCTGGGGGCAAGTTATGGGTGAGAGCAGGGATTTGGGAAGCACCTTGGATGGCACTGGAAGTGCCAAGGGGTCAGTTATGGGATGAAGTAGAAACCATCTTCCTCTTCCCTTTCCCTTTTCTCTTCCTCTTCCCCTTCCTCTTCCTCCTCCTCTTTCTTTGCTGTTTTATTCCAGCACCTCTCTATCCCTTGATTTTTGGGAAATGCTCTCACATTTCAGCACTGCCAAGGGAAGAGAAGGAAAGGGAGTGAACGTGCCAATCCCAAACCAGTTTTCAGTGCTTGTTATACCGAGGGGAGGGGGGAAAGCCCTTTCATCCTCAATCCAGAAGGGAAATTGTTGACTAACAAGCACCAATAAATTGGGATGGTCAAAAGCAACCTGCAGAGCAGCTGGGCAGGTGTGTCTGAGCAGTTTCAGCCAGTGGGGAAGATCCTTCCTCTTCCCAGGCAGCTTTTGGGACACCACAGCCCTGCTCAGCTTTTCTGAAGTTTTTTTTCCAGTGTGTGTGTGTTTGTTTTTCCCCTTCCTGCCCTTATTAATCTCTGCTGTCACCAGGGTCACCTCAACCTTGGCTCTGTGCTGGCCACAGGAACTGGTGGCAGTAACTCTTCTGGGGGTGTCTCTGTGGACACAGGGTTGGGTAACAAAAGTAACGATTTTGGAACACAATGCCCATGTAGGGATTTGTTCAATAGCTGATTCTGCAATAAATGGGGCATAAATTAAGAAAGAACACAACAACAAAAAGGAAGAGCTGGGAAGGACCTTGAGAGAGCAACGGCTCCATTCCTAAAGGTGCCAGGCTGGATGTGGCTGCAGGAGCGGGGTGATCACACCCAGACCCATCCCCTGCCATGTCCTCTGGCTTTATGGCCATCAAACTCTTTAGACCTTAACTGCTCATCAACTTTGCTTCCAGTTTTCTCACTTCCTTGGAAAGCAGCACCAATGTTGAGGTTTTTTACTAGTAGAACGTAACCCAAGGAGAATCCGTGAATCCCTTGCAGTAACAGAATTCCTGCTGAGCCTGGGAGTGTTCTCTGTCTGTTTTCAGCACAATCGTGTGTCCAGATCAAATTAAAATGAGATTATGGCACTGAGACCCCGTGTAGGTTCAAATGTCTGTGTGTAAAATGCTCCCAGCATTTAAAACACAAATTCCTGTGCCAGAGCAATGATCTTGGACTGAGCCTGCCCTCCAGTGCTGCTCTAGGGGTCAGTTACACTTGATTCATCCCATTTCACACCAGAAAACTCCCCATCTTGCTGGAGAACAGGCATTGAGATATTTTTTGAAGCAAGAAAATAGCCTGGATACTTTCAATGAGGCTCAGAAGGAGGGATCTCTTATCAGCAGAAAATCCAGCTGTTTTTCAGCTCTGTCCTTCTTTGACTTCCTTATTGACCCTTTGCCACCAACAACGAGTGAGACCAGGGGGAGCCTGGGCTGCAGGTTCTCGTGTTTAATCCCTGTTCTCCTCTCCTAGCACCTCCAGGAGTGGAAAACATCTCTGACCTTGTTCCTCTCCATATTTTCAAGCCTCTGCAGTCCATGGAGAAGGACACAGGTAGATTCTCCCCCCAGGCCCAGTGTGCTGGGTGGAGAAAGCCTTGGAGAGAGCTGGTGCCAATTTTAGCACAAGTTCCTGAGGCAGAAATAGATCTTCCTGAGCTCACATTTAAATCTTAGTAAATTATATCTCAGGTTAAAGTATTTATTTGAGTGCCGTGGGGGAATTTCAGGCTGGCTGTGTACCTCATCATGGGAGATGGGCTGGAAATTACAGTCATTTGGAAAGAACATGGATTTGCATCTCGGGCCCCATGGTGAAAGTCAGTGCACAGTGAATTATTCCTCTCAATTCCTGTTCACACATGGATTCAGCTGGAGCCAAAGCCATTTCCAGAGAATCCCATTTCTCCAGTGAGCTACAAGAGCTCCTGGGGGGGTTTTGTGGTTGTCCTTGTGTTTTTCATTCCTCTGCCCTTGCTGCTCATCCAGAGGCAAATGCCAGTGAGGTGGATTTGTTCATCTGCTGTGAGCAATAACCACAGACAGGGAGTTTTTCATGCTGCCCTTGGTAGCTGGGCTTCTGTGATGGTGGGAAGCAAAAAGCTGAGGAGCCCCTGTCATTTGTGTCCTGCCTGGTAGAACTGGAGATGTGTAGGGATGTCTGATGTTTGTGTGAGAATCTGTCAGGGAAACTTTTTAATTGGCAGTGAGAGGAGCCCCAGCTGTTCCTGCAAACTGCTGGAATTGTCTCTTGGCTTTGTGCTGCTCCAGATGTTCCTCTGGGTCACCCTGAAGCCATCTCTGAGGGCCTCAGAGTGATGGGAGAGGGGCAGTTTGGGCTCACAGGGGTGAGGGACCTGCTCTTGGCACTGCTGGGCTCACAACAAGGTCACCTCCCCTCGCTCTCTCCTGTGCTCCAAATCTGCTCAAGAAATGGGATCCTTTGGGTCCTGACATGGAAAGTGTCTCTTTGGAGGGATTCAGAGGTTGGTCTGCACCTCCCTCATGGGATTTGCAGCTGCCTCAGCTCAGGGAAGGCACCAGCTGGCCCAAGCACTTCCAGAATCAAAAATAAATCAGAGGGAACCAGCTGATGAGCAAAACTCTGTTGGATGGCTGGAAATGATCACCTTCTCCATCGGATCTGGGGGGTGCCAGAGGTGTTTGTTCTCCTCCTCCACCCTGGCACTGCGCTGTGTGGGTTGGATGGGGCCTCTTGCACTTTCCAAATCACCATTTTCAGTGTTTTTCACTGCACAAAACATGAACATTCAGTCCATGCACCCAAAATGAGCTCAGAACAGCAAGTTTTCCCCTTGGCCACGGTGTGGGTGCCCTGTTGGCGCCAACTCCCACACTCTGAGAGCTCTTAAAAACATCTGGGAACCAAATGGCTCAAAAAAGGGGAGGAGAAAAGCCTCGGTTTTAGTTGTGCCTAAAGTTTTTTCTCATTTTCTAAATTACCCATTTTCCTGATGGGTGGGTTTGGGGGGTGCAGAAGACAGGCCCTGCACTCCTTCCCTCTTTTTCTTGTGTGGGGCCTCCACAGGAAAAATGTGAAGGGTCTGTTGACAGGAGAAGGTCGAGAATGAATATTTACACAGCACTCAACTGCTGCCCATCTCCCCCATCACACTGTGAGCAGTGATTGCAGCTATTGCTGAATTCCCAGCTTATTCACGGCATGCAGATTACAGGGCAATAATTACAGCTGAGGTTGCTGTCATTTTGCTGGATCCCTGAGGATCCACGTCTCCTAAGGGCTGGAATTTTTTGCTCGTATGGCAACGTTTGGCTTTAGCTGGAGACACAGTTAAGTAGGGGAAGCTCAAGTGCAAAATGTCCTTGAAAATAAGGTGACGACTGAGCTCTTTCTTTGTCTGGCCTCTCCCATTATATTCTGGATGTTGCTGTGGGAGCTGGCACAGGCTCCGAGGGGCATTAACAATGCAAAAATAGCTCTGGGCTTGGCCACAGCCCTGTTGTTGTTTAGGAGCCTGCTGGAATGTGGGTGATGGTGGAGAGGAAGGGCTGGACATGGCCAGAGTGGGAGGTGGGAATTAATTCATTTCTGCTCATTGTGGGATCTCATATCAGCAGCTTCTCGTGTTATTAATGACAGGAAACTTACAGGACAGAAAGGGACATCAGAAGGACAGGACAAGAGGAAATGGCCTCGAGTTGCACAAGGGGAGGTTCAGGCTGGACATCAGCAGGAATTTCTTCCTGGAAAGGGTGGTCAGGCATNATTTCCCTTCCCTTCCCCCCAAATCCCTCAGCTCTGTCCATGCATGAATTAATTAAATATTTACACATGCTTTCAGAGTCAGATACTGTGCACGAACTCAATTTTATCCGAAGTCATTAAATTCATACTTTAAAGCCCATTTTTAAGGGCCCCTGGTGGGGACATTAAAAGTACATTTGGTGGAGTTGATAGAGTTGTAGCTCTGTGCTGCAAGCAATCGAAGGGGGACTTGGGCCAGGAGCTAGGGACACAAACAGGCAGATTTTAAACACAGAAAGGGTCAAAGTTAAAGGTTTAAGAAGAAAAGCAGCAGCTTCTGGAAAGGAATAAGGTGAGTTTGACTCCAAATATAATTTTTTTTTTAAACTTTGTCTCTCACATAAGCTATGAGCCAGAATGATGGTTTCCCAGCCTCTGAGGTCTTCCAAACAACCAATATTAATCCCTGGGAAAAAAACCCATCCCCCTCTCTCCCAGGTGCCCTCTGCAAATTGAATTCCCAGCCCTGAAAACCCGGAGCTGATGCCGAGCATTTCAATCTTGCCAGAAGTAAACAGTGAGCACCAATTTACATAAAAATCGAGTAAAAATTATTTCAGTGTTAACATTGTGACACTCCAAGTGTTCTGGATGACTTTGGGGCTGCTCAGTGCTTTTTAAGTGGATGCTGCTGCCACAACAGAGGCCAGCCATGTTTCTTTTCGGGGATTTGGAGGAAATTACTTGGGTGGAAAAAGCTCTACTTTAGGCAAAGCCCAAAGGAAAATGGAATAAAAAGAAGGAGCAGATTCTCCAAGGACCACCGAGTTCTGGAAGTGTTCCTGGTAGGATGATTTGAGGAGGGTGGGAGGTTTGGGAGCCTGGGGGATGCTCCCAGTGGCTGCTGGAGCTTCCAGGGCATGCGGTCCCAGGGAGTGACTTGCTGGCACTGAGGCTCCCCAGTGTTTGCTCACTGACCTTTCTTCATGCTGTTCCCCCTCAGCTCCTTTCCCCAGTGTTGTCTGAGAAGTCTCTGGGAAGGAAAATGGGAGTAGAAGTTGTTTGTGAGGGCAGGGAGTGAATTAAAGAGCAGCCTCTGTGGGAAAGGGCCCTGGCTCAGCTGGCCCTGGCCTGGGGACTGTCACTCATTGCAAAGCTCGGAATTATCAAACCTCCAACCCTCTCCAGTTATTGGATGAAATATTTTAGCTTGTGGTGAAAAGAAGCTCAGGGAAGATGCTTTAATGGCTGCTTCTGATCTGAAAACCAAATATTCCCTGAATTGCTGCCCACACCGAGAAAAACATCCCTGAGCTGCGCTGGCATTTACTGCATGAGGATGTACTGAAGTTTATCCAAGCACAGAGTCTGCATTCTCAGACCTTTGGAGATTACTTTTATCTTCTTTCCACCATTAAATATAGCTCAGCTCTGCTGCGCTTTCCCACGAATAAAATTTGCTGGTGATTACTTCTAGGAATCATCCATGGAGTGTTTTTAAGGAGCTGCTCAGCCGTGTGTTTGTGCTAGATGGGATCGGTGTTGTGTAATCCGCAGTGCTCCCTCTGCACTGTGATTAGTTTCTGGCTGGTTTGTGTGGGAAGAAACCATCCCTGCTTCACCACTTTGCTTCTCTTTTAAATCTGAACTTGCTGCGAGTTCTCTGGAGAGGAGAAGGTTGTGTGGAGGCTCCGGGAAATCTTCATCAGGAGCTGTAGGGACAGGACAAGGGGAAACGGGCTCAAACTGAAAGAGACCAGTCTCAGATGGGATCTTGGGAATAAATTCCTCCCTGTGAGGGTGGGGAGGGGCTGGGATTGAATTCCCAGAGAAGAGATCCCAGAAGATCCCTGGAAGTGTCCAAGGCCAGGTTGGATGGGGCTTGGAGCAGCCTGGGACAGAGGAAGGTGTCCCTGCCCATGACCTCCAAGAAGGAGATGATCTTTGAGGCCCCTTCCAACCCAAACCATTCCATGGCTCTTTGATTCTCTTATCTGGAGCTGTGGAGCTTTTCCCATGGCTGGGACATGGAGGGGACAAGGTCAGAGATAGGGAGAAGGCCTCACCTGGGGATTTCTCAGGCTGGAGGTGCTGCTGGGTGCTGTGCAGTGTCGATTTGTGTCTGGGGGATGCTGATGGGATTGAGGGATCAGCTCCTGGTGTCTGGC